>MJUU01071468.1:74073-88289 GCA_002080025.1 Modiolus philippinarum
AGTATCCCAAATGAAAGTGTATATTCACAGCTAGATTCACGTCTTCCCAGATTTGACTACCGACTTTGACATTTCCCTGGATTGACTCACTCACAGTGTGACGGGTGCTATAAACAGAGCAGGGCATGCTTATCCTTCTCAGTTTCACTGGAGTTCACACTATGAGTGTCTTTGTTTTGAATGTTGTAATCTATTTCTGTGCTTTGTATCTGTCTAACGTCATTGTTTTCTGTGTCTCGTGTCGTTGTTTTCTGCTTACTCATTTTGGCCATGTCTTTGGACTTTAATTTTTGTAAATCGCATGCCTTTGTTCCTTCGGTATTCTACTGCCGTTGTTTTATTAAAGAAGAGTAAAACAATGTACAATTTTGACAAATCTTTTTAATATTTACTTACAACGCACGGGTCCATTTTATGATAAAATTAAGGAGGCCATCCATTTGTGCTGTACAATTTTTTTTCAAGAAGGGAGGAGGGTAATTCGAAATATTTTACTCTACAAGGAAATCCCCACGAAAATGATTAAATCTTAATACTGCAGAATATAAAACCGTTTCGAAAGAATGTGATTGCGTGAAATAGAATTGTCATTATTGAATATTCCTATATCAAATGCAACGTCAAATTTCATTGGTCAACATCATTTATTTGCTCGATAAACTTTTCGTGCCTATCAATTCACCCCGAGATTAAATAGTGCAGTATATGGTGACGTCAAAGTCAGTGACAACGTTCTTTTAAGTTCTAAGGATTGGAATTATAAGTAATAAAAGTAATTTTGGAGGAATTTATGGATGTGTAAACGCGGCCTATCACTAACAAACTCCGCATTAAGTCCGAACCACAAAGTGCTTCGGACTGTATTCTGTTTGTGAGTTAGTCGCGTTTACACATAGATAGACTCATCCAAAATTACTTCATATAATATCTTGGAAAAAATATGACAAAAGAACAAAATTCATTTTCTTGGATGGAGAAACACAAGCTAAAAATATACTAAAAAACAATTTTCAAGCAATTTTAAAATTTACGGCAGTTAGATTTACAAGCGCATCATTTATTACTTTTCCAAAAAATATAAATTAAAAATTTCAAACTTTTTATACGTTTTCGGTCATTTTTGTAATCTTTTATGGACAATTGCTGGTAGAATTTAATGTTGCACATACATTTATGCATTTAGGGGGGCGGGGTTATGTTGTACTTTGAGTCGTTCAATTGTATTTCATTTATCATTTAATGTGAAACGAATGTTCGTTACACAATCCACAAGATACACATGCACAATATGAAAGAAGCGGTTTCATCGCGAAAACTGTGCAAGATTGATATAGTTTTTATGCAAAACGGAATGAATGAAAAATAGAATGCATAAGGTAATTGTGTAAAGTTAAATATTATTTTTTCCCATGAAGGAATCAAGTAGATCCATAATCATGCCTTTAGAATTGTTAATCTGTTTGGTTTCAATTTAAAGATGAATTTGTACAAATGTNTAGATCTTTTATTGTATATTGACGAAGATGGACGTTTGAAATCTAAGCTATATGACAAGCGTGATGATTTTAATTTCCCCATTGTGAACTTTCCCTTTCTTAGCAGCAATATACCTACCTCTCCAGCCTATGGAGTGTACATTTCACAGTTGATTCGTTACTGTCGAGCTTGTAGTTTGTACAGTGATTTTTTGAACAGAGCAAAAACACTGTCCCAAAAGCTGCTTAGTCAGGGATTTGTTCAACCTTTGTTAATTTCATCCCTCAAGAAATTCTATGGCCGTCACCATAGCATCATTGAAAGATATGACGTGTCAGTATCCCAAATGAAAGTGGACATTTTCAGCTAGATTCACGTCTTCCCGGATTTGACTACCGACTTTGACATTTTCCCGGATTGAATCACTCACAGTGTGACGGGTGCTGTTAACAGAGCAGGATATGCTTACCCTTCCGGAGCACCTGATGTCACTCTCAGTTTCACTGGAGTTCACACTGTGAGTGCCTTTGTTCTGAATGTTGTGGTTTCTGGTTCTGTGCTTTGTGTCTGTCTGGCGTCATTGTTTTTGTGTCTCACGTCATTGTTTTCTGTGTTCTCGTGTTTGCCCTGTCTTTGGACTTCGATTTTTGTGAATTTCACCCCTTTGTTCCTTCGGTGTTCTACTGCTGTTGTTTCAAGCAATTCTAAAATTTATGGCAGTTAGATTTACAAGCGCATCATTTATTACTTTTCCAAAAAAAATATAAATTAAAAATTTCAAACTTTTTATACGTTTTCGGTCATTTTTGTAATCTTTTATGGACAATTGCTGGTAAAATTTAATGTTGCACATACATTTATGCATTTAGGGGGGGGGTTATGTTGTACTTTGTGTCTTTCAAATTGTATTTCATTTATCATTTAATGTGAAACGAATATTCGTTACATAATCCACAAGATACACATGCACAATATGAAAGAAGCGGTTTCATCGCGAAAACTGTGCAAGATTGATATAGATTTTATGCAAAACGGAATGAATGAAAAATAGAATCCATAAGGTAATTGTGTAAAGTTAAATATTATTTTTTCCCATGAAGGAATCAAGAAGATCCATAATCATGCCTTTAGAATTGTTAATCTGTTTGGTTTCAATTTAAAGATGAATTTGTACAAATGTCTAAAAAGAAAATTATCATAGATTCGATATCTTCCTTGGATGGCTGAAAATATGATATTTCCATTCTTTAAGAAGGGGTGAGGGCAAAAGGGGGGGGGGGTCCATAACAGTTTAACAGCAAATTGATTTTTCCGATAACAGATAATTCAAATAAGCGATAACAGCTAACAGTGTATATCAAGTCAATAACAGCTACATATAAATGTAAAACATGTATAACAGTCATCTTATTCAATAAAACTTTTTTGTGGAGAATTGTTCATCATAAACATGTTCATTGACTTCGTAATCGAAAAAGTTTTATTTGTTACTAATTATCATTGTACAAAGCGAAAAAAACAATAGCTCCTAAACTTTAATGTCTTGGATTAGACTGGTTGAATTTTGCAGACACTTTTACAGTTCTGCCATCTCTAGTGGTAACAGCTCGCATGAATTCTTATACATTTTGTGAATAATATTATCAAGTCCTCTCTGGGAACTGACAAACTCAAAAGCCACAAGAAGCATTGTCTTAGTGATGCTAAGTCATGAAATGTGCAGTTGAATATGTATAGCATTGTCTTACTGCGTTACTTTGTGTTATTGCTGGTTGCTTAGTCTCAAAGCTCGTTTTTTCATTGTTCTTTCTTTTTAGTATTTTATTGTATACTGGTTTTTACTGTCATATAGCTAGGTGTTTCAACCCCTACATTTGTATTTTTACATAAGCAGTGGGTCTCATCAGTGGTCAGTCGCTTTTCTTTTTTGCAGATTTTTATAATGCATTTCATTTAACATTGTGTTGTTGGACCATACACCTATTTACTGCACGCTAATGATCTAATGCTATGTAAAAATATCAACATGTTTCTCAGTTGTCAAGGATCGAAGATTCCAACAAATATCATAATTGATATGATTAATACTTTGAAAAATCAGTATGTGCGAATGTTCATTGATTAGATTTTCTATTCTCAACATGTAGCTATTGGTGTTTCACTTCTTGTACGGGTGTTTTTCAATTTCATAGAGATGAATTATTATTCCTTCGACTAATTATTTGCCATAGCCTATTCTGATTTGTATAAAGTTCATTATTCGACTGATTTTTTTTTCTGCATAATCATATACATGTAGCTATTGTCTACAACTGTATAAGTTCTTAGTCTACATTTTGGTTAATCAAGCTCATCCTAACTTGGAATTTGAGCGAAAAATCACTGAACTCCTCTAAATTATATGATATTAAAAAGGGCAACACGTACATAAAAATTCTAACAAAAACATGTCAAGTCTTGATATTTTAAGATGTATGTTGTGATGGGAGTCTATTTTATTTACAAAATGAACTATAAAGAAAAAGCTGGCCAAAAATTGACCACAGCAAATAAAAAGTCGAATTACAAAACCGACTGAATAGGCAATATGTTGACTAACAACCTATGCAGTAGTAGACAATAGCTAAATAATTACGCATCATGAACGGGGGTGAATCTAATTAAGAAGTGAAAGGAAACTGCGGCGAGCGGAGCGAGGCGCAAAATGTTTTTGGGTATTTCTTAGTAAAACATCAAGATATTCATTAAAAATACATGTGTGTCAAAAAAGAGGAGGGGTACCAACTCCTGGACCCCCCATTGGATCTGCCAATGACCAGAGAAAAATTCTGTCAAATACTGAACTTTATACATATCGGAATAGACTATGGCAAATAATAAGTCGAATGAATAATAACTCATCTATACGACAAGAGTTGAAATTGGAAAACATTCTACGTGAAGTGAAATTTAAAACACCAATAGCTACATGATGAGAAAATAAAGTATAATTAATGGACATTTGCACATACTGGTTTTCAAAATATCAATCAAATGTTCGAATCTTCGATCTTGACAACTGTCAAAAAACATGTTGATATTTTTACAAAGCATTACATTATAGAAATGATCAACTAATGCATACAATATATAGGTGTATGGTCCAACACAAGGTAAAATGAAATGCATATAAAAATCTGCAAAAATAAAAACGGGTGGCCACTGATGAGACCCACCGCTTATGTAAAAATAGGGATTGAAACACCTGGCTATGAACATAAATACTAGCATTCAGTGAAAAACGAACTGTGGAACTAGGCAAACAGCAATATGAACACAAAATAACACCCTACAACAATGTAATACATATTCAACTCCACATTTCATGCTTAGCATCACCGAGACACTACTTCTTGCGGTCTTTCAGTTTGTCAGTACTGAGATAGGACTCGGTAATTTAATTCACAAAAAAGACAAAAAAAACCATTCTATCGCGCTAAAGTCTTCTGTTTTTCTTCAGGGTTTTCAGTTTCTGTATTTTGATTTTATCTACACTGAAGAGACATAAGTTGTCGAAATGCGCATATGCAGAATCAAATCAAAATTAACATCAACATCAGTATTATGTTATTTACAGAAATAACGCCTGTATTTATCAGCTAATTGTTGTTACGATTCATCCAAAAGATAGAGCATTGTATTATTAGATCTTATACATAGAGTTAGTACACAGACAGTTGGACAACTCATTTTGTCACTCATAATATTTTTTCTGTTCAAATTCGGCTAACATAACTGATTTGTAATAACAGATAACATCAAACCGATCTGTTCTATAACAGCTAACAGTGAAATCAAAATTCATCATAACAGCTAACACAGGTCTGCCCAATAACAGCTAACACAACATTACATTTTGAAATGACAGCTAACAGTGAATCAATTTTACCCAATTACACAATAACAGTTAATACCCTTGCCCCCCCCTCTAGGAGGGCAACTTAATTTTTTTAAAAGATTTATTTCCCCGTATATCGTATTTTCAAGTGAATTCTTTGTAAATTGTTGTAAACAGAGGAACAAAAATTAGTTTTGAAATATAGATTTTTTTTGTGATTTCAAAGACCTTTTGAAAACAAAATTCGTAATGTGCCAGTTTCTGTCTGACTTTTCCATGGACATCCTATTTATTGTAATTAAGTTGAATTATTTACTTACAATTTTTCGAAAAATTCCAAAACTGTTACGAACTAGGGAAAATTTAACAAAACTATCACTGTCACAAGACCACTGAAAAAAGATGTAAACCATAGAACACAAAGAGCTTGAAAAGCATCTGAAAGCCACTGACAATTCGGCTGAATTTAATTACTCTCAAAGCAGTTGTAATCTAGCTTATCTGACCTGGCCTAAGCTGGACCTGACTGACTACGACATAAATGTAAAACTGTTTGTCAAATGTTGGGACTGGATGTTTCTGTCCTGAGTTTGATGCCATTTCAAGCTGATATTGTTATGATGATAAAACCAGTTTCCGTATTACTGGGTTTGAACACTTTTTGACATATCTTTCTAAAATACGTTTTGTCTTATTATTTTCTGTTGTCAGATAGAGGTCTTGGTTTTAGTAGTCTACGTTTAATGGGTTTTATTCGTATGTTTGTTTTTATACTATAGGGAAACGATAAAGAGAAATGGGAGATTTGTTTACGGTAGCAGGACAACTCGCTCCACTGCCAACTCGCCCCTGTCCGAGTCGCCCCCAATTTCAACCAACTCGCCCCACTTGTTGGTTTCTTCTATGTTCAGCAAGGGCGTATATTGAGACGTATACTGGTTCAGAGTTTAAGTTATCAGTATTGTTTTTGGTTATAGATATGGTTAAGGTTAGAGATAGGGTTAGACTTTGGATTTGAGAAAGGGTTAGGGTTAGAAATAGGGTTAGGGTTGAGTTAGAGATAGGGTTAGGGTTTGGATTAGAGAAAGGGTTAGGGTTAGAAATAGGGTAAGGGTTAGAGTTAGAGATAGGGTTAGGGTTAGAAATAGGTAAGGGTTAGGATAGAGAAAGCTTTAGTTTTCGGGACCATCATAAATAAATACTATCAGATGGAAAAATATTCTCTAGTGATTTTATCAGAAGACATTAAGTCATGTCACTCACTTTGTTGGGAGAGCTGACCAGACACTTATATAATATAAATTATAAATGGGGCGAGTGTGTTGGAAATGGGGGCGAGCTGGAAGGGGGCGAGTTGGCAGTGGGGCGAGCTGACTTGGATCCTTGTTTACCCATAAACCAGTCTAACCCTTCAACTAGCTCTTACTAGTATCGGTACCACGTTCGGCTATTCCCAGATCTTCTGTCGTTTTATGTTATAAACCCCCGCTGCCAAACTCGGATAGGGATGTACTGTTTTCGGTATGTGTGTGTGTGCGTGTGCGTGCATAAGTGTGTGTAGGGGTCTGTCCGCAAAACTTTTTCGTCGCATTTATCTCTGATACATTTGTATGGTAAAAGGCACATACATGTATCTGAAATTTTGTCACAAGCTTTATTCAGTCATGTTATATTGTGGGATGCAATTTCAGACCAAACAGGATAATACTTCCTGTTTACCGACTTAGTCAATTTTGACACTTGTAGCATTAAAGAGTAATTTTTCTTCAAAGTTATCTCTGCAGTGTTATATGATACAGATCTGAAATTTTGTCACAAGCTTTGTATAGTCATTTCATATTGTGGAATGCCCTTTTCAGACCAATCTGGATATAACTTCCAGTTTACCGACTTAGTTCATGTTTGACACTTGAAGCATAACAGAGTAACATTTTGTCGCATTTATATCGGCAAGGGTACAAAGTACAGATGTGAAAGTTTGTCAGAAGCTTTCTATAATTATGCCATACTGTGGGATGCGTTTTCAGACCTTATTGGATACTAAGTAAATGTTTTACAAACTAAGTAAATGTTTTACATTTTTAGCATTATATTGTGTTTTGTTTTTGTCTGCATTGTTATATTTTCTTGGGGATTATATCAATGTTTGATACTTGCATTGTGTCAACATTCGTTCTATGTCCACCCTTGTACTAAGTCTACAAACACTTAAATTTGACTTAACATACTGATTCAGGGTTCAATGAGCAGGGGTATAATTGGCCGCCATTCGGCGACAGCTCTTGTTTCTAGTTCAATTTCCTTGTGGATTGTGGTATTTTATTGCAATTTTCGGCCATTATCTATGTTTACTGTTATCATTTCTTTGTTTCAGAGAAACCTATGAAAGTAGGTTTTTGGGATATCAGTTTAGTATTACTAAAATGTAACATATTGATAGTGTGCATACTAAATATGTTTGCCCATTAATCATAACGCCAAGACAAATTTCTATATACCATGCCCTATTCCGTCCTTGTTTTTCAGATATCACAAAATACAGTATCAACATATATATACAGCAAGTATGATGCTGAAATCATATTTTGATGCACTTATAATGAACTAAAATTGAATATTATTCGACATTCGAGAATGGGAACAATGAAAACCATGACGACTAGCCATATAAAAATCCCAAATAACATAATAAGCGACCTCACAATAGTCTTTACATTGAAATTGACGACGTCATACGTTTTGTGCACAAGAACGTCAATGGCTGTCGTTACCGTGTACACTATAGGTCCGCTCAGATAATGAAATGTCATATTAGAATAGAAATAGTTAATGTTCGCCGATGGTTTGTAGTCGATTTACATATGGTTGTCCATTATTTTCTTTTGTTTTACCCCTCGCTCCGCTGCGCTACGCTCTCGGTAAAATATTAACGAAAATAATAAATAATAAATATCCAACAAACCACTAGCGCCCATGAATTATTTCTTAAATATAAGATATATGACAACCGTATAATATCCTTAACGTTTTTGTCCTAAAAAGTGATTGATTAAAGAAATTCAGCGGAAAAGTTAAGGAACTTTTCTGGAAGATATACATAAGGTTCAGGCACAATCTTTTGGCTTTTTTTCCCATTTGCTTATTTTTGTAAGAATTTTTTATAATTTATATGACTTATGAATATAAGAAAATCAGAGTTATCATGAATTTTCTTAAGTCACATTAGGAAAACTTTCACACAATATTATAAAATTTCTGAAATCCCAAAAGGATACATGTCCGTAGGTTTTTAATTTTTTACTGCTTTGGTTTCAATATTTATGCCCAAATACGAAATACAGCATTTAATACAATATACCTACCATACACGCAATAGTTTACTTGTCATATTTATAAAGAATGTATTATAATGTAAAGATACCTACTAGTAAACACCTACAATTTCCGAAAAGTAAAATAGCATGCCATAATCGTCAAGGAAACTAGAAAGCCATAAACACATAACAGACTAAAGAAAATCATATGAAATGAGGATAGCTGCACTTACATGTAGTACCAGCACTAGTAAAAGCTTGTACCAAAACATATCCTTTGTCTATAAGAAAATACGTACATTTCAAAATCTGGAACATCCTCTGATTCTTTCTAGCTAGGCATTTTGTTAAGTAGCCAACAAAATTATTTTTTCAACAAAAAATAAAATACATTACAATTTAGAGTCAGCACAGCGTACAGGAATATAATTCGTTATTCTGATAAATCCGAATTCTAACAAGCACTTTATTTCCTCTCTGAGTTTTCTGATCATGGTCACATAAATAATAAAATTTGACAAACATCCAATTAAAATGATGATCTTTATACCTTCTAACAGAAAACTAGTAAATATTTCTTCGTCTAATGATGCTTATCCAACATATGGGAAAAAATGAATGTCAAGCCTTTTTCAAACAACATTAAAAGAATAACTGATGAATAAGAATCGAAATCAATATCGTCAGATATCAACGTTTTTGATAGAAATTTGATTGTAAACCACGAGTAAATGTAAAGAATCACTTTTGGTGTCTCGCAAATAAGAAAAACAACAAGAACGATAACTACCATGATAACAGATCTCTTTTCCTGTCGACTCTGACTGGTTTGACGCATTCTAAATTTATTAGTTATCAGTTTGCTTACAATTATGAACGTACTGATATCATTATTAAACAACAGCATAATTAGGATGGTCTGTTTTATCAGGTAATACATGGATGAGAATTCGAGTAGATCCAAAGATATTGGTTCTGCTCTGCAATACCGCGGATTGTTGATAAATTTAAGTGAAAAATGACGGGGTGTACTGAGAGATATTGGCACCACAAGGCAGACGACACAACAGATTAATGCATTTCGATTTGTCAAATTTATTTTCGTCCAAATAGGAAACAAAATTGCAATAACTTTCTGTATTCCAAGACAAGTTGTTAATAATATTGACACTAAATGAAATGCTGCTGACAATATTGTGGCCTGTGTATAGAAGATACAAGCTGGGTAGTGTAGGTAGCAATCATTATAGTATCTATCTTTATCACCAACTTTTTCACATTCGTAGTAATTTCTGAAGTACGGTTCAAGTCCGTATGCTGAAAGGGCAGTCAAACAATCAGACAATGCTAGTCCTTGCATCAGTATGGTTGCTGGTGATAATAAATTCTTACGAAACAGAAGGAAAAACACCATAATATTAAAACTCACTGATATATAAGCAATAACGTCCCCTACTTTGGACAGGGTCAGTACATGTCCTTCTTCATCCGCGTAAAAATAATACTCCCAAGCTTAATTTGACAGATTCATCTCTCGATATCGTTTCATGAAATTAAATTTTAAAGTTTATTGATATGAAATTTCCATTTATGACGTTTATCATTAAGAGCGAAAATCAAGGCTACAACTTCCAATCTCATTATAAGAATTGAAGTCAATTTGATAAAATTACAAGTCATTCACGTGATAATATTTATAATTTTTATTCTCCAATGAATGTGTGTCTGTTTAAATATAAGATTCAGAATCATCGAATTAAAGTAAAAGTCTTATTGAAATTGCAGTTTTTTTTAAATACATAGAATTATAACTTAAAACTGCATATCTTAAAACCATATTAATGCTATGTGAATAACACATTTAATATTTATGATACGTATATTTATATTTTTAAGAATCAATTTAGTATATGCTCCCAGGTTAATCCTAACAACAAAGAAAATCTTTCAGTTCCACTGACCACCAGCACATAATTCAATCGATCAATAAAATCAAAACCGTTTGAAAGCGAAACACTCCACTGTGGTATCAGGAACCCGAGGGCGAACAAAGTTTTCGACTGACGTAAAAAAATAAAACTTGTTTTCGAAAGAAAATTTACAATGCTTATATCGGCACTAATATACCGTATAAGTGGTTATTTTCGCGGGACGCTAATCTCGCGATTTCTTTAAAAATTGCTGGATTTTATTTTAGCGGGACTCAAATTTTCGCAATTGCTTATTATTCAGTGTATAAAACCTCATATATATTATATTTCGCGGTATGCAATTCTCGCGACTTCAGAATGGTCGCGAATAAAGCGAAATTTGAGTCCTCGCGAAAATAACCACTTATACGGTATTAGCACCAGGTTTACTTGTTTAGGCACGGTACGTGATGGTTAAGCAATCCTACGGATTTCAATTTTAACGTAATAACAGGTATATCCAATGTATTTTCACGATAATATTTTCTGAATTTTTCTTAAGTGGCGTAAGTTATAGAAAAAAAATGAAAAAAGGGATATTACATAGTAATGATCGTTAAAATGACATCATTGAAGTATAATGTTTTATTTCTGTTCATACTATGTATATTCTTTTCCAATTCCATTTTTGAGCAAACATAGAAAATAACTCACGGAATAAGATGTTTCTAGTAATATGGATAGGAATTGTTATATCCAACTATACATGGTTTCGTTAGAATAATTTTAGTTCCTTTAAAAGGCACAACATCTGCAGATGTTGCATTGTGGACAAACTTGTACAATGACAATGTTGCAAATGAAATAAGGAATACATTTGTAGGATCCAATAATCCCCTTTAAGGGTTCTGAATGTTTCAGATTTAAATGTCAGGGTCCTTCCACAGGATTTCAATACCTGTCACATCCAGGTACTATCCAAATAGGGACAGCGGTGTTTATTCTTTTGTACTTTATAATCATTTTTTTTATTACCGCATCATATGAGTAATATTATGCAGTTATTGACTGGGTACAGAAACAGCTATTGTTTGAGGATCCAGTCTATTACTGTTTTTTATCATATGTTTAGTAATAAATACAGACGTTTTGAATATGTGATACAGTGCTTGACTTTCATTCCGTATTCACACTATGATGTCATACCCTTTATCGCATGGCTTACCCTTTATCACACACCCTTTATCGCATGGCTAGCCCTGTATCATACCCTTTTTCAAAAAATTTTTTTTTTCAATTTCGACNTTAAAAAAAAAATTGGGGGGGGGGGGTAAGTAAAAAATATTTTTTGGGGGCAAATAAGTTGGGGGTATCATCCCTCGACCAATATCATCCCTCGGGCCATAGGCCCTCGGGCTGATATTGGTAACTCGGGATGATATGCCATGTGATACGGATTTTGCTATGTATTATTCCCATGTTATACCTATTCACGTTGAATGTGTTTTAGTCTATAGAAGGGAAACACTATAAGGTATAACAAAAACCACTTTGCCTAAAAATTGTCGACAATAAACCCACAAAATATGTCTTGCATCTTACCCAAAACTAGCGATTGTATTACAAGTAATCCGCTTTTGGACTCTTAGTCTGATATAGAACGGATTTCTATCATGTCTGTTTCAAAAGACCCTAAAGTATAAGTAGATGTCCTCTGCTTTTGTTATGGCCTTTTATTAAAAAATAATTATCGTATATCAATACATGTAAAAGAAGTCTACATCGCTCACAAAAAGCGTACGACGACGTTTCAAAGGTATTTTACTAGCGTACCTGACGTGTACCGAAAGCATCCATAACGGTCATCTAGCATTCGGAGAACGCCTGAATAGCGTTTTGAAGAACTTTCGTCAGATCAATTGTAAATTCTTCATCCAAATGTCATTTGCAAGGGCAGAAATGGATAAAAATGCCACCACAAAAATACGCCGGATAAGCAGGAGATACAGGTCCCCCAAAAATCACAAAATTCATTTTAAAAAAATGTCACTCTGATGTTGAAATAAAGCAGCTATTTATATTCCTTAAGAACTTTGTCTTGCTTTTTAAAAATATTTTTTTATAATAAAAAAAATGGGCTAATACGTTTCTCCTTATTTAAAAGGACGCTCGGTTTGCGTTCTTTACACGTTTAAAACAACTTTGGAGAAACTACTACATATCGCACATATTGTGTGCGTAACGTACCTCTAGCGATCGTGTAACGTGCTCATAATGTCTCAACAACACGGTTGCAAACGTCGTGAAATTTTCAGCATGTTCAAAATTTTCCGACGCACCCAACGATCAACAACGCACGAAAATGTGTGTCGACGTGTTTGTCACGTGTTAAGAAAGTACCCGTTACTTTTACCAGCGTATTCGAAAATATTCTCCCACGTCGGCACACGTTGACGTGTTACAAGGCCACTAAGGAACCTAGTCTACTGATAAAGCTATGTCGCACTACGGGAGGAAACTCTGATTTGAGTACTTAAGATTCTCGACCAGTGTTATGTAAAAACATTAATTCCTTTTCAATGACCAATTAGTGTATCTTGTTCATTAATTTATATATCAGGTACTAAAATTGACATTAGAAGTAGAATAGTTGTAAACGTTATTAAAGTTATGAAACAAGTTAAATACACCTGAAAATTGATAACCACGTTTCTGCTGTCTTAGTACAGGCATTTTAACAAGGGATCGTTGGTTAAATAGGTTTTATGGCTTGCAAAACATACAGCTCCTTTGGGGTAGTATCTTGTATCAACTCAACCGCAACGGCAACTGTTATGCCATTGAAATGACGTAGTTAATAAAAAGAAATGATCACCCCAGTACAAAATGTAAAAATAACCTTTGATTACAGTTCGAATTAAAACACTAAAGTATTTTTTATTTTACTAATTATTTTTTGGCCGTTTTGAATGCAATGACTTTTAAGTTCAAAACGGGCAGTTTAGTCCGTCTAAATACCTTCATCTTAGCTGACAATACAACTCCATTTATTTTCACAAAAAAAATAATGAAACGAATAAGGAATCGAACTGGTCTCCACCTTTTAAAGTGTCTGTTGTATCGGACTTTTTTGTCGAGGAATTCAACTTACTAGCTCCACTAGCAGATATGTCGTGATCTTGTTTGGCCATTTTGAGATTATGACGATCTAGACAGGCTTAACACAATTTTTTTGAGACAATGTAAGTTTTTAGTCGGCTTTCAAGATAAATAATTTAAAAGATGATCAAGATGTGTTAAGATAGTTTCAGTTCAAATAAAATCCACTATTAATTGCGTTCAAGGACGATCAAGACCAGTTAAATTTTTTAAGATCAAACATCATCTCGGTTTGATCTTGTTTGATCGGGACAAACAAAAGTGATCATGATCGCCCTTAGATGCACTATCTTGTTTGATCTTGATAAATTAAACAGGTCTTGATCGTCCTTGAAAGCAATTATCTTGAAATACGACTGAATATGTAAACATAGATGTATATTTGTTCCACCTGACAAAAGTTCCCAGGGAACAAATATTATAAAAACTTTTGCATCATATTTCTTCCTTTTGGAACAAATATTATATAACATTTATTCC
>MJUU01071469.1:0-10121 GCA_002080025.1 Modiolus philippinarum
TTTTTGTGAATTCTACCTAGCAACCATACTTAAATAATTTGTGTAGTTTTGGACAAAGGTTTTTACCAATTGGATTTCAAAAGTATTTGATTCCAAGTCGGTATATTACCTGTTACTTCCAAAGACCAGTATTTAGGGATTCTGCCTAACAACCATATATAAAAGAATTCTTTTGGTAAAAATAATAACTATCAGTAATATTGAGAAACATTATGCCGGGGTATATAACAACTGTATTCTGTGTTAAACAAGGAATGCGGGGTAAGCTGTCGTCTCCTACAACCTCTAGTTATTGTATGTAATATTACAGAACGACACTTGCTTTTTGTTTCAACGAATGAAGTGAACACCAGAAAATGGGAAAAAAAAGAATTAAATAATAATAATTTGTCCTCATTTGGATTTAATCAAATTATGCAGAAGAGTTGTATATATATGTAGAAAAATCGTAACTTTCAATAGATGGTGATTTGATATTGATTGTTATTTATTAAAACTCCAATGGATTTTTAACTCAATAAATAATTTACGTCAGAGTTTTGATATGTTTTTTTTCTCACAGTATTTTATTACCTATTCCTTTACTGAAGTAAGTTAAACGGGTGCATAAGTTTGTGGAGGAACATTACTTGATGCCGAAATTAGACGATCTTTGTAGGGATTCTTTTAAGCTTAGAAACCCAGTACGTATTTCTTTCAAATGATAGTAACGTTGTTTGAAGCTTTGTCGACAGGTATACAAACACATATTTTTCACCAAGGTGTCTCAATTTTGACTAAATTCTGTTTGCTGGCATCTTAGGAGGCGAGTCGTAATAACGATCTTTATGAAAACTTATTCTGTTCGCGTCCTTGCTAATAATTTTTCCTTGAACATATTAAGAGCATTAACAATTAACAATATGGAGTAAATGCAAATGAGACATGGTAAAACAGCAATGGAACCACCCTTTTATTATTGGTCTTCAACTTGAAGTCACCATGTATAGTCTGCACTTTCCCGTTTGCACCATTTTATACTATAATTGGTTCCTGATTCCGGCTTCAATAATATCAAATCACGCTTTCCAGTTTATTTTCGAATTTGTGAGATATAAAGGCCCCTTTCTAACGAATCATAGAACTTCTTTATCTCCATAATATTTAAATCCAAAGTTAATACATCTCCACACCGGGAAGATATCGACATTTTTTTCAGGTTGCATTCCTTAAAACAGCTGTAGACCAGTAACTCCCGAGTCAACCCGCTGTTCAGAAAATTAAATTCCACCTTCAGTACACGAATCTATGACAAATGAGACGATTTTAGTCTTGATAATGTAAATATTCCACACCTGAACAGCAACATTCGAAGCTACAAAGACACAGAAGTTTCCTTCATAAACCTCCTGAATTTAGACATGCTCTATACTTTTGTGTGCAGCGGGAAATCTAGTGGTATAAAATTATCTCCCTTCTAGAAAAGCTCTTCTGTGTTCATAACGTTTTTGGAACAAATTAACAACATGGCGACGAAAATAAACAATCGACAAAATGTCAAGATTTCAAAAGAAATAAACAAATACAATATTTAGTGAAAACGTCATTCAATTCCCAGATCTTAACTTTGTAGTTAAAAAGTGATTAAACTTGCCCCAAAGAAGAGGTAATATGCGAATTCCTTACATAATTTCTGTCGTGATGAAAATATTCAATGGACACACTGGTCAAAATCAATTGCTATAGGGCGTTAAAATGCATGTACCCAGACAAGATTATATGTACAGATAGATTTTTTAACATACTTTATTTATAGGTCAATTTAGTAACGATTCTTGCATAAGAAATGCTGAGATCCCGGCTGAGATCCAAAACTAATTCTATGTTGCTAGGCAAAATTATATCGTTTCGAAACAGCGCCATTTTCATTTTATACCCACGATCCCAAAGGGTAATCATCAACACAAGATTTCATTGGTTCAATCAAGGAAAAAGGCGTGTCTTCAGTCAAAACCCATTCAAAGACCCCACGTGCTTAGTGAGTAAAAATCGATATTGTTTATGTAACCTTGATGGTTGCGAGGTAAAAACGGTCGTTTTTGTATACTTTATTTCGTCAAAACCACTGCGTGTACCCAGTCCAAAATTTGCAAATGAATCGATCAATATTTAATTGCAAAGCATATTTTTTCCTGTAAATTTTCGTCTAGATCCAAAACTCTTTGGAGCCATGTATATTCCGGGAAATCTCATTTTTCATTAAAAAATATGCGAGAAATATAAAAAAAAAAATAAATGAAAAATATCATTTGTCAATATCAAGATTCGTCACATGAACATAGCAGAGTATAAATTTTCATGTTATAAGTACATTTTATCAGGCCCTGACAACGAGTTACGCGTTGCAATCGACATTTTTATCTTTTCTAAACGAGAGTTCATTTTCTACTGTTCTTTTTACCCATACAGATGCAACATCATGCTATAGATAAGTCATGTTGGTGTTTCGTTAAACCTGGTCTAATATATCATTTTTGCCTATAAAATACCCGTTCCAAGTCGAGAATATGACTGTTCTCCGTTTGAATATATATGTTTCATCTTTGATTCGTTGTTGTCCAATGGATTTCCTGTTCTGGTCCTCCCTCTATGTATGCTGCGGACTTTTCGAATATATCAGCTCACTTCATTTAAAGAATAGCTTTTTTTATATTTAAAATCGCATTAAGAAACAACAATTTCATTGATCAGAATTTCTTTATTAATACTTTAAAATTCTTTAAATGCATGACACTTGATACGCAATTAAACATAAAAGCTATTGTCATCATTACTTGAATTAAGTTTCCAGCAGGAAGCATCTTTTTTATCTTTAAAAAAATCCAGAAACAAGCCATTTGACTTTTTAATCTGTTATATACAAAATTTGACAAGAACTTTTTAAAAAGCTGTACATGATTTTCAAACGAACATAGCACCTGCTCTACGACAAAATCATCTTGGTTGGCTTTTATCGATCTTTATCGGCAACGAACGTTACATTGTATGTAATAACTCATCTGTATTTTTCCTTCAGACAATACGTTCGTTTTGATCCCTAAGTTGGCTCAAAATAATAACTTAAAGTCTTTGCAGTATATTCTGTTGGTAATATTTTTAGGGATTTCCTTTCATCCTTTTTGTCAATTTTCGGATTTGCTCTTCTTTGATATGATCGAATGGCCAGTCTGGTCACTCCGATCGGAATCGTTTGTCATTTGAACTATATATACATACGAACAACTACCAGGGAAGGGTGTCCAATCGAACTAAATCAACTTGATTTGCACATAAAAAGGGATGAAAGTGTTTGTAAGACTACTTTGCCCGATTTTTTATGTTCGAATGACGACCCCGGTTCCATGACCAAAGGAAACATGGTTGTAGCGTTGTTCGACATGATGGGTTTTTGCTTACATGTATAGTTGAAGGCCTCGTGGGGACTTTTTCGAAGGTCTCAGGGTGATTTCAAAATGAAAGACAAAACTAGAAGTATTGATCCATGTATTTGTTGAGATGTTGTCCAATGGATGTACATTTACACCATATTCCTGTATTTGTTTTTATTTCGAGCCACATTATTGATAAGCCTGGGGACAGATAGCTATACGATAAAACATAGCAAATTTTTTCCAAAATTTTGATACACTGTTGCAATACGATCGGGAATAGATGAGAGATGCCAGAAGAAATTGCTTTGATCACGTACTTATTCCTGTGTAATTCCTGTAAGAAAAACTCAAATACATGACCAAGATTGTGAGTATGTTAAATCTCTATAAAATAGTCCTTTTCGAAAAGCGTTGTTATCTTTTCTTTTTCTCTCCCATCAAATATTGCTGCGGTCAAGCAAGTGGCAAAACTTTCAGTTTACCGAAATAAAGATTTACACCCCATGCTCTCTACCTTTCATTGACTCACCGTCGTGCAAAGACAACATTGTATACATTTGTCAGGTTTTCACGTCTGATATATCTACAATGTAGACATTTGACATCGATGAATCTTACACATTGTGTAAGCTTGGGGTGTTGATCTTGACTTCATTAGGGCCCGACCATTTAACCTGAAGGGGGGGGGGTTATGGTTTTTTCGCGCGAAAAAATGTATTTATTTTTCTCACGTATATCAACAAATTATTTTTTTTTCAAAATTAACATTATTTTTTTTGGCAGCCAAAATATTTTTTTCACATAAAATCGGCTCCAAAATATTTTTTTAGAAAAAAACCATAGCCCCCCCTCTTTCAAGTTAAATGGTCGGTCCCTTACCACTTGGTTGACCTTAGCAATAAAGGTACATACACTCTTCGCTTCCGCTTATCACTCGAAATCACTTTGTCATATTCTTAAATTTGTAAGAACAAGCTAATCCCCTCCTTCACGATTAAGTACTCGTAAAAATCACTAAAAATCACTGATTTAGTCCTGCACGAACCGTTGCCTGTTCCATCACGCATCCGATGTAATACTTGACCGCCATTACCTAGTCCTTCACGTGCATTTTTCTCGATAAACGATTTGATGCCCGAGGTTTAATCATACATAGATATCAAAGAAATTAAAAATTGACAATACTAATATGTCACATGTATGTGAAATCAACTATCAATATTTCGAAAGTTCAATCATCATTGGAGAATGGTGGACAGCCATTAGAGGATCCAGCGGGGTCCGGGAGTTGCAACACCCTTTTGGGAAAATTTTGTTCAGAATATATGCAAAAGGGGCGAAAACTATCTTGAAACATCTTTTTTGGAAATTCTTTTTTCCGGAGGATAGATTCGTCTGCGAAGGAATTTCATAATTTCAAAGCATTTTGACTAATTCAGTTGATGCGTGATGTACCCGGTGATGCACTTAACCCAGCTCTTTAGTGAACGGATACACTTTAAAGATATGGTTAATAGTGAATTTTTTTTCAGTGGGTTTAGAACTGACTCTGAAGTTAAAATTTTAATTATTTATTCATTGGCCAGATAAAATTGTTCAGTGATTGCAATTATAGAACAATGAATATATTTCCTGTTTCGTAAATAATTTAAAGATCAAATTAACAATATCACTGATAAATGTCACATAACTATCTCTATCTGGAAATGAGGATTCCAGAAGTAAATTTCACTACAGTATTAGATCTCTCGTGGGATCAACGACTATTTGATTAATCCATAAATAACTTCCAGTGCTGGTATGAATTATTGTTTTGAAAGAAAAACCAAAGAGGAGTCCATAAAATTCACAACATTCTCAACCGTATCGTTTGAAATCAATTCAAAGACAAGTAGAACATTAAAAGGATTTGTCAATTGCCACAGTAGTTACATTCTGCAGAAACAAAATAGCTGTACATTTACATGATGGTTTCTCTATATGTTACATACAGGATTTATTTATGACATTCAAGAAAAATTGACACCACACAGTATACTTTTAGCCTAACTCACAATGTTAGCACTATATAGCCGATGATAATACATGTATTGACAAATCACTACATGCATTTAAATAAGTGTAAATAGATTTGCTAATAACAGCTTTTACCTAGTCTATGTCGCATGGTTATTTATTCTGTGGGAAAATGGGATAAGGCCGAAATGGGGAGGGTGAGATGTACCTAGAAGTTAAACAAACCCGGCTCTGGGGTTTGCTAGAGTCGCCATGAATTATGCCCAATTGCCCAAGTTCCTGTTTACGCTTGTTTTTAAAAGTCTGGTTGTAGAGTTAATTTAAGACTTAAATGTTAATAATGAGAAGAATTAAGTGCAACAGTACTGTCTATCTTCTGAATTTGCCAGCCCGTGTTGAATACATAAACAGTATTTATGGTGGATTATGTTATACTGTGACCAAATCGGCATGCAAGTTCTTTTTTTTTCTCTAAAATTATCAAGGGGTGTAACTTAAGAGCTTCGCCCACTTTTTTAAACACAAATTACTGAACTCGCCCATAATTTTACTTGTAAGCATCACATACACAACAATGTTATACCCCCCCCCCCCCCCCCCCACACACACACACACTGAAAAAGTTGACCCTTGTTCCTTTTGTGTTCAAACTTTCTAGTATGTCTTAGAATATTTTTAAATGTTTGACTTTTTCCGAATTAAAATCCTATTTTTATCATTAACAAAGTATCTAAAAAAATAAGTAAGAGTTATCGTTCATGCCACACATGGATCAAGAATGAATGCATGATGAATGCACAGAAGGGGTTGCAATTTTTGAAACAAGTCATTGAAACAAGCACAAAGCAGAGGTGTTTTGAGAGTATTTTGAAAAAGGTCAGTAGTTTGTGTATGATGTTGTTATTCTATGACCTTGTGCATGACAAGGGAGATAATAAAATATCTGTTTTTTTTTAATATCAGGTGGGGATCTATAGGTTACAAGTGCGCAAATATTTACAATGCATTTTCCATAGGGGGGTTCCCCTGTTTAGCGATTATCTAAAAATAGACGAAGGTTTTTTTCCGTCCCGGGGGTCCTGAAAATGATAAGTACTCATACAGATCTTTCGAATTCCAAAATAAAAAATGGGGGTCTATGCGGCGATTCTTGGTGTAAATTGAGGCTCAAAAAAGGGTATATTGTAAAAAGTAAAATATTTTTATGTCGACCAAATCCCATAAAAGGTCAAATTATCATCTCTGGGTTACATTGTCGAAATCAGATTTCCTATAAATCGAATTGTAACATGACATAGTATTCTAATTGAAAACTTTTAATTTTATTATCAACCAATCGTAGGAGTTGTAGTGCTTAATACTGAATACAGCTTTGGGTTCAAAACTGGATCCCTGTTCGAAAGTCAATATTTGCGCACTTGATACCTTTAAGGAATTTAACTCTAGGTTAGGAAAAAGGAAGAATAAATGCAGGGTATTTGATCACATTTAATGACATCGAGGTATAAAATGAAATATCTAGTATCAAAGTGGTATTGAGCATTTGAGGGAGCAAATTCATGTTACCGTGAAGAAGAAAGTCTCCTTAAGAAAAATACGGATATCATAGTAGATGATAGGAGATGAGTCATTCTACCGAAACTGCAGGTTTTTTGTCCAACAAAACTGAAAAATAAGGTTAGTTTAAATGAACAATTCAATATCTTAAACGAAAGTTTACAAAACTGCTACCTGTAATATGTATTTTTCACCTGACTGGTTGCTATAGTAACAAAAATAAAAGGTACTGGCATGAAGATTCCATCCTGTTACCACTATGATTTACATTTTAAAATGTCTCAACCAGGCGAAAGAGACAGTATGAATTTATTTTTTATTTGATAAACGTTGAGAGAAATGATTATATTTGATAAAATCTATTCTGAATTTCCTGTAATATAAATGATTATAGAAAAACATGCCTGTTTAGTTCGGTTAGCATTTTTGTCAATTTGGTTGAGGATTGAAACATTTTTCCAGAAATCCTAGAATAGTTTTGCAAACTGAGATGAATTTATCTGGTAGAGAATGATCTAAGCTTTACTCACAAAGCAATATTATTTTAGTTTATAAGATCTTTAGAATAAATTTGCAAATTTAATAACAGTAACAGCATAGAATTCACTGTAGCAAAAGGACTATTAGTAACAGGGTGGAAGATTTTATTCCTTCCTGTTACTTTAATGTTCTGTGCTGTTACCAATTTTTTCCTTACTGTTACTGTTCATAAAAATTCAATTTTCCCTTTTTTCTAGTTATGTCGATAAGTAAACATATTTAATGTCTTTCCGATGTACATCGGACAGACATTATTGGGATACCCAAATCGTTTTCTGTCTTTTTCTTCTTTCCACAGAGGTGTCTAAGTAGGTAAGTGTAGGTCGATGAAATTTGGTGGTGTTTTGTGGTTTTTGTTGAAGTTGTAATTGTAACCGTCTTGGATCGTTTCGTTATTAGGGGAGGGGGTTATTTAGAAAACTCCCTAAACATGTTTTGTGATATTATTCGGAAATGGTAATAAATAGGTAGTGAATTGTAATGGGAAAAATGTTTGTTAGGTTATGACAGATATTTTGTTCATTTGGATGAATGTTGGTGGATGGACTGTTTTCATGATAAGGGTTTGCAAAGTTTTGTTACTTTTCTTGGAGCAATTATTTGGGGAAATTTCGGAATGTGTAAGGAATAGGTATTTGGAACCTATATCATTGTATTTAGTTGATATGTTTTACATTCAAAAATGTAGGGGTCAAAGGTTATTGGTCACTTTAAAAGGGATGACATCAGTTCCTTAAAATAAAACATCTAGCTACTGTTTTGAATGAAAAATGATCTGCTTGTCAGATTATTAGCTAGGCTATGGAATAGCCTAGCTATATAGATAGTTCTTGGGGGGATGCGAGGAGTACGCTTGCGCAGTGAGGAGAACGCATGCGGAGAAGACTATTGACCAATAGGAATTTCAGATTCTCGAAAATCAAAATGTCGTCCAGTTTCGTCCTGATAAAACGGGGCGGGGTTTAATTTTTCTGTTTCTTGGTACTGGGAACAGATTTGTAGAGGATGATGTGATTGGTATTGCAATATCGCTTAGACAGATTTATAAATATAGGTATGATAAAAGAATAAGAACAGTAATGTATAAATTTAAAACCAGAAGTTAATAAATAAAGATGAGGTATTGTGCAATAATCAATAATATATAAATAATATAAAAGACTTTTCAATTGTATTAAACAAAGCGTGATTGTAATTTGTTGAGATACTAGACAATGGAGAATGAAAAGTGGAAAGAGATAGAATTGCGTTTTTTGCGGAAGAATAAAAAGCTACCGGTGTTTATTTGTGTGTGCTGTAAAAGGTTTATTATTGTATCATACACATTAAATTAAGCATGTACTAACTAGGTGCATATTTATTGGCTGTCAACATGTTGTGGTCATAGCATGCTGCGCTAATGGTTGTAAGGATTGTCTGTGAAAACTGAAGCCATAGTTGAAGTATTAAATGCTCAGATTTACACAAATGCACTGCAGCTTCAATACATGTATACATTTTAGTTAATAAAGTTTGTCTCTGTTGAGGGATAAAAGATAAAAAAGCAACACCCTAGGAGAATGCAAAAACAAAAAACAAAAGCACGAAATTACTTTGAGTTGCTGTTGGCAAAAAATGAGAGGTTTAATCGAATCAGTGACTGTTTTATCACATTGCAGACCAATAGAAGAAACCGAGAGAGGCTTACTTTAAGTATACAAATACATCATAAGCCACCACACCCTTGTCAATCAAACACGCAATTTTCTATCCAAGGCTATTCCATAGCCTAGCGTATCGTTTTTATTTCATAAAAACCATTATCCGATTTATATCATCCACTTATGTTTATAAAGTCCCCTCGTGTTTTCTAGTCTAAATTGTGGTTTCGTGTTTACTAGGTAAACTGAAATTGTCAAAAATGATATTTAGCAGACGACAAAAGTAAAGCATGTGCACACTTCCAATAAAGTATTTGTTATGTGTTTTGTTTGACATACAATTACACATGGATTACAGAAGAACTGAAAACAACATGTAGAAGTTAAGAAACATTTAGTACATTGCACAATAGTTATTTTGATTCTGTATTACGTAATAAATTTTGATATCAATTGAAAATTAAATCAAAACAAATAATGACTGTAATTGGATTTAAACACAGAAGTCTCCAATCATTATCCAAGCATTACTAAGAGATCAATTTTCATCCCTTTTTAAAAATGGTGAATAAAAGGATATGGAGTAAATGAACATGAGACAAGGTCTCTACAAATACATGGTAAAAAACAAGCAAAGGAACAACGCTTTTATTGTTGTTCTTCATCTTGAAGTCACTACGAGGCCTTCAACAATGAGCTTTGCTCATACCTCATAGTAAGTTCAAGACGGCCCCTAGCACCTAATTGTTTCCATGTCTTGATTGGTCATGGGTGCGGGATTGTCAACAAACATCAATTAAACTCGCAAAGTGCTCTTACAATCACTGTCATCCTTTGCCAGACAAAAGCACTAGTGTCTTAAGCTAGTGGACGATTACAACATATAGACGAACACAGGGCACTCATCAAGTCGAATGTAAGGGACCGACCATTTAACCTGAAGGGGGGGGGGGGGGGG
>MJUU01071469.1:10131-29214 GCA_002080025.1 Modiolus philippinarum
AAATAATATAAAAGACTTTTCAATTGTATTAAACAAAGCGTGATTGTAATTTGTTGAGATACTAGACAATGGAGAATGAAAAGTGGAAAGAGATAGAATTGCGTTTTTTGCGGAAGAATAAAAAGCTACCGGTGTTTATTTGTGTGTGCTGTAAAAGGTTTATTATTGTATCATACACATTAAATTAAGCATGTACTAACTAGGTGCATATTTATTGGCTGTCAACATGTTGTGGTCATAGCATGCTGCGCTAATGGTTGTAAGGATTGTCTGTGAAAACTGAAGCCATAGTTGAAGTATTAAATGCTCAGATTTACACAAATGCACTGCAGCTTCAATACATGTATACATTTTAGTTAATAAAGTTTGTCTCTGTTGAGGGATAAAAGATAAAAAAGCAACACCCTAGGAGAATGCAAAAACAAAAAACAAAAGCACGAAATTACTTTGAGTTGCTGTTGGCAAAAAATGAGAGGTTTAATCGAATCAGTGACTGTTTTATCACATTGCAGACCAATAGAAGAAACCGAGAGAGGCTTACTTTAAGTATACAAATACATCATAAGCCACCACACCCTTGTCAATCAAACACGCAATTTTCTATCCAAGGCTATTCCATAGCCTAGCGTATCGTTTTTATTTCATAAAAACCATTATCCGATTTATATCATCCACTTATGTTTATAAAGTCCCCTCGTGTTTTCTAGTCTAAATTGTGGTTTCGTGTTTACTAGGTAAACTGAAATTGTCAAAAATGATATTTAGCAGACGACAAAAGTAAAGCATGTGCACACTTCCAATAAAGTATTTGTTATGTGTTTTGTTTGACATACAATTACACATGGATTACAGAAGAACTGAAAACAACATGTAGAAGTTAAGAAACATTTAGTACATTGCACAATAGTTATTTTGATTCTGTATTACGTAATAAATTTTGATATCAATTGAAAATTAAATCAAAACAAATAATGACTGTAATTGGATTTAAACACAGAAGTCTCCAATCATTATCCAAGCATTACTAAGAGATCAATTTTCATCCCTTTTTAAAAATGGTGAATAAAAGGATATGGAGTAAATGAACATGAGACAAGGTCTCTACAAATACATGGTAAAAAACAAGCAAAGGAACAACGCTTTTATTGTTGTTCTTCATCTTGAAGTCACTACGAGGCCTTCAACAATGAGCTTTGCTCATACCTCATAGTAAGTTCAAGACGGCCCCTAGCACCTAATTGTTTCCATGTCTTGATTGGTCATGGGTGCGGGATTGTCAACAAACATCAATTAAACTCGCAAAGTGCTCTTACAATCACTGTCATCCTTTGCCAGACAAAAGCACTAGTGTCTTAAGCTAGTGGACGATTACAACATATAGACGAACACAGGGCACTCATCAAGTCGAATGGTCGGTGCCTAAGAAAACTTGGGGTAATAAAAAGTGAGATGTGGGCACTTAAAACAGGTGGTCTGGATTACATTTGAAAGTATGAATAGTATATCCATATGAGAAATTCTCTCATGCACAATTACACAATAACTGAAAAATATAGAGAGCATACATCTCTCGCACGGGAAATCTTTTTACATAAAAATTATAAACATTTATAATTAAGTTATTGTGTTTCTGGCTACTCAGTGTTATCAATTTGATTCCATTAACACAGTAGAATCTATTTATAGCTAGTCAAAAACCCATTTAAAAATTGATATATTTATATAGCTATTCAAAGACATCATAAAATATTTGATAGATACTTTAAGTAACATCCTTAATCACTGATATATACAATTTAATATATATATCTTATACATATATTTTATACGTTCTATTAAATATTTTACGAAAGGATATGGAGTAAATGAACATGAGACCATAACACATATGTTAACTCCAACTGCACTAATTTTAATGAGCTGTATGGCCATTTCGGAAATTTATTCCTCATCAGCAACACTAGAACCCAAACAAAGGAAATCCATAATTTCAAAAAATGTTTAAATGCATAAAACCAAACGAAATCCGAATAATATTAAATAATAATATTAAATAATATTAAGTATAAAGTATTTTCATCTATTGGTATCAAAAAATAATATTAAATAATATTAAGTATAAAGTATTTTATAATAATATTAAATAATATTTAGTATAAAGTATTAAATAATATTAAGTATAAAGTATTTTCATCTATAATATTAAATAATAATATTAAAAAATATTAAATAATAGTATTAAATAATAATATTAAATAATAGTATTAAATAATAATATTAAATAATATTAAGTATAAAGTATTTTCATCTATAATATTAAATAATAATATCAAATAATATTAAGTATAAAGTATTTTCATCTCTAATATTAAATAATATTAAGTATAAAGTATTTTCATCTATTGGTATTTCATCTATTGGTATTTAATAATAATATTAAATAATATTAAGTATAAAGTATTTTCATCTATTGGTATTTTCATATCCCTGCATGTCTATTGCCCGATGAGGTCTGTTGCTCAGTGCGGTCTGTTGACCGATGGAATCTATTGACCGATGGAGTCTATTGACCGATGACGTCTATTGACCACTTAGATCTATTGCCCGATGAGGTCTATTGACCTATGAGGTCTATTGCCCGATGAGGTCTATTGACCGATGGGTCTTTTGCCCGGTGAAATCTAGTGTCTTACATTTGAACTTTCTGTAACCCAGCCACTAATACATGTATGACAACAATAACATTGCACAGCGATAAAAATAAAAACAATGGCAGCAAAATGGACGATATATATTTTACTACTGTATTTTAATAGTATTTGGAAATATGAAGTCTTGTGTAACAGTTTGTATGACCATCTGCACATTTTTTAGATAAAAATTAAACAATTTGTAGAAAATCGTGAAATAAAATAAATAACTGCCCAGTTTTTCATTTATCAAAATGATCAACATTGAAAAATATCTTTCAACATATTCGTAAATAGATTATTTTAATTGTGAAAACGTATGCACTTAATAAATCTGCTATAAAACTAGAAAGTATTAAAACAGACAAACTTTTCGTGTGTTAAAATCATTGTTCTGCAAAATGTGTTTAATATATAATATTTTCAACCATTTGCTGTGCACATTCAGATGAAAACTTCAGCGAAGCTGATAAAACTAGAACCTCAGTTGTTCCAAAAACGATTGAGAGATCGGTCCAATTAATTCAGGCCACCTTTATATTGATATGAGACCTTTGCGTTGAACAAACGTAGGTGATATGAGTTATTGCTAAAAAAACTTTGAACTTTGATATGAGACATTGCTATAGGATGTATTCAAAAACAGTAATAGATAGCAGATAAAAATGCTGGAGAAAATGTGTGTCCTGTCACAATCTACATTTGTAGCAAAGGAAAAGGTGATTAAACCAACAGTTTGGAACCTATGGACCAAAAACTGATTTTCGACAATCAATTTGCGGTTTTCTTTTGCTTGTCTCTTAATACCATTATAGTAACAATAATGTATTAAATACAAAAAAGTACAGGAAGATGTTTCCTTCAAAATCAGATCAATATCAAAGTAACATGGACAACAAAAACCTTCATTTTACGTCAATGTATATTGATAAATGTACAAAGTAAAGGTATATATATATATATATAGTGTCTTAGTTTAATCGGTTAATCTGAAATGAGAGCATTATGGCGCAACTTCCGGAAAGACCTATCAAACTAGTTTGCTTGAAAAATTTTTAAAAAAGAATATTTTTTTATTCAGTGTACTCCCCTTTTACAAAATCCTTTTAAAATCCTGTTTAAATTTGTAATTAACTGTTCTATTTTCCCTCCTGTTACATCTTAAGATTCTGTGCTGTTACTTTTATCCGAGTTTTTTCTACTTTGTACACTGATAATATTTCTAAATCTGACCAGAAAGCATTGAAATATTTTGTTATCATTATTGCTTAAAGTATTCATTAATACGACCCTTATATAGTTTTAAATGAAATAAAAAAACATTGAAAAAATTCAGTCTTTTTCCCTTCTGTTACTTTATGAAGGGTAACAGGATAGAAGGTAACATAATTGAACTTTTCGATATTTTTCAAGCTTTTCGGGAAAACCCTATGATTGCTTCACAATCTTTAAATGTTATTTTTAACGTATCCACATTATACTTAATATAGTGTAATGTTGTGCAAAAGATATGTGTTCTAACTGTAATAAAGCTGGTAACATCACTGAAATCAAAAATGCACTATAACAGTAGTTCCTACCTTTGATGTCTTATGATCTTAAATTTGTGCGCTCTACAAACCTGCCCCATGTTCCAATTGCTGCAAGTTGTGAATTTCTGCAGGTGCATTGTGGTTAAATGATCATGCTCAGATCGGTGTTTTAGTAAACATAAAATAATTCCATGGTAACAGCAAGGAATTTAAAAGTCTGGACAGACCTAAAAACCTTAAAATTTTATACAAAATAACCTTAACTAAAACTGTCTTTTTTTGTTTCTTCATGTTCAATTCTTATATTTGGACATAATTAATATGACTTGTTATTCGTTGGTCAATTTTTATGCGTCTGTGAAGTTTGATAATCTAGCTCTGGACAAACCATTTTCCGGGATTGTAAGGTAATTCAACCCCTTTAAATATTACTTTTATTATTAAAAACTCAATTAAAATGCATTTAATGGAAGAAAATAAGGTTTTCTTCCCAAAAGATCCTTTGCCAGGTGTAAAAAACGAAGAATTACATTAAAATTGCTATTTCAATGCCATTGACAAAAAAACCTGCACTTTCGGTAGAATGACTCATATACATGTGACTTTACTGTGAACCGTGAGGATGTTCTCAACAGCTGTAGCTGTAACAACATTGTATAAAAATTCGTTAGACACTGTGACGTTAGAATCAAGCTTGAACACTGAAAATTCATTAGTATTACCATGATTACTCAGTTCTATAACTCTAGTGATATGAGAAATAAATTCAGTCGCCAATTTTTTCCCGATACAGACACCCTTGACTGTTGTAAAAAAGGTGTATATATTCTACAGTTTATATACTTGTGGAATATAATTATATAATTGTGGAATTTACATTTACCGGGTATATTAGTTTATATTAAATTTAATTATGTTAAGGTTCTGCATAGAATCAGAATATTTTATTTACCAAATTAGGGCCCCAGGAGGGCTAATACATCAAACATATCTGCATATGCGTATTTCGACAACTTATGTCTTTTCATTGCAGATTAAATAAAAACATTTGGAAATCCATAAACCGAAATGTGCATTAAAGCTGATAGCGAACATATCATCAATAGGATCTGAAAAGACAACGGCAGGGGGAGATACTCTATAGGTTTTTACAAAATTTTCTTACATTTAACAATTGCAAGTTTCCAAACAATGGATCGGTTTTCTATTCGTTCTATTCGGGTGAATACCTTTGGGGACCAAAAGTACACCAGCAGTATCATCGGGCCAGTGTATGGTGATAAATATAACAAAATACCGAGATTACTGTGAATTAATGTTAAAAACTTGAAGTAGGATGAACGGTTGTACAATAGGTGGGGTAGAAATATGCTAGAACGAAATGCATACGTCAAGAAAATAGATCACAGTTAGCATGATGACGACAAAAAGTTTGTTTTAACGATACCATGGTTAGGGAGTCCAGGGTTTCAATTTAACTTTATTCCTTTTCACTAACGATTCGATAAACAATGAACTGACCACTTAAAAAGTACAGTCTGTCCCATATCAAGGCTACTTTATGGCGTACTTTCCCATCACTGAACATTTTCGGAGATACAAGTGAAACCGATACTGGCCATGAAAGGTAGAACGGTAGAAGCTAAAGAGGGGACGGTTGAAGGGAGAAAATGTGAGATGAGAGAGAGAAGGGAGAAAAGGACACGAGAAAGGAGAAAAAAGGGCGAAGAGACAGTAAAAAGGAGAAAGGGGACGAGAGTAAGGAGAAATGCACCAAATTGTCCGCCCCTCAGTTAAATGACATAAAAACACATCTCCAACCAGTAACATATATTTGGGTACCAAATTTCGTAAAAATTGTATTTGAGTAAGGAGAAATGCACCTAATTGCCCGCCCTCGGTTAAATGACATAAAAACACATCTCCAACCAGTAACATATATTTGGGTACAAAATTTCGTAAAAATTGCATTTATACTAAGTTTCTTATGTTAATAAATTGAATTAATTAAATGAAAATAGGTAAATGTTGTATCTGGAGGAAATGGACAATGTATTTGTGAAATGACAGTTACGGAGGATGATCAGAACAGAGGTGGAACATTACATGGTGGTATGACAGCTACATTGGTAGATGCTGTTTCTACATGGGCTCTTCTAACTTCTGAAAAACAAGTAGCTGGAGTTAGTGTAGATATGGGAATTTCGTAAGTGTTACTTTATAAGACAGTAAATTACTTTTAGGGCATTTTCCAAAGGAAGTAAGGCGTCGTTATATTTATAGCTAGGACTGAAATATGATTAGTAGCTTTTAAGGGCGAGATGGATGTCCATGATTAGGTTTTAAGGGCGAGATGGATGTCCATGATTAGGTTTTAAGGGCGAGATGGATGTCCATGATTAGGTTAATTGCTAATTCACCCACTTCATTAGAACAGATATTTACAGCATATGGCATGCCAAAATAGTCTCAGCAACTCTCTTTTTACCTGCGTCACCAACGGTGACCGCAGGTCTAGGAGCCGCTCGACTCCGTCCGTCCGTCGGTCCGTCCGTCCGTCCGTCCGTCACGCTTTGGGGGTACCAAGTTTGTGTAATCTGAAACTCCGACACCTTTAACCTGATACTTTTGAAACTTTGCACAGTTGTTCTGGACACATTGAAGATATGCACCTCCCCTTGTGGTGAGATTTGGAAAAAAATTGTGGAATTTATCCATTGTTGAACTTAGTCATTTTTTCATCAAATTTTAACATTAGGGTACTTAGTTTGTGTAATCTGAAACTCAGACACCTTATACCTGATGCTTTTGAAACTTTGCACAGTTGTTCTGAACACATTGAAGATGTGCACCTTCCCTTTTGGTGAGATTTGGATGAAAATTGTCGAATTTATGCATTGTTGAACTTAGTCATTTTTTCATTAAATTCATTAAATTTTAACATTACAGTACTGAGTTTGTGTAATCTGAAACTCTGACCCCTTATATCTGGTGCTTTTGAAACTTTACACAGTTGTTCTTGACACATTGAAGATGTGCACCTCCCTTTTTGGGCAGATTTGAAAAAAAAATGTTGAATTTATGCATTGTTGAACTTAGTCATTTTTCAGCATATTTTAACATTACAGTGCCTGGTTTGTGTAATCTGAAAGATTACATTTCTGACTAAATACCTTTGGAAGTTTTTACTGTTGTTTGAACACATTGGTGATGTGAACCTCCCCTTTAGGCCAGTTTTGATTTAAAAAAATGTCAAATTTATCTATTATTGAACTTGTACTTTATTCTTTCATATTATATCATCATGGTACTCAATTTTTGTCCAGAGACGTTGCAGAGTTTTGAACGCATTGACCATGGGCAGCTATTCTTGAATTTTTGCATTGCTTTCATATGTTTTCTCATAAATGTTTATTTTCACCTTTGCTGACGTGATATGGACTATTTTCATTTTATGCTTTGTTCAACTTTGTAGATTCAGTTTTGTTTTTTCTTCTTTTTTGTCTATTACAGTAATAGGGCATCTTCGCTAGCCAAGGGTTGCGATCAGCTTCTCTCCTCTTCACCCTTGGCAGATTGAGCCACAATTTGTGAAACATCAGTTTCAAATAATCTCCCTTTAAAGTAAGAGTTTCAGTATGATTTATTGTAATAATAAATGATTATTTATTGCATCTAAAAATACAACAATTCACAATATATTTGACTTCAAGGAAACAACCCTGCTAAAGTAAAGAAAGATAATTAAATCATGGAAATTTTGCAAAATAGAAAAATCACTGAACGCCATATTTTAAGTTTTATTGTTTTGATATATATTCAAAATCTGAATGTAAGTTAATTAATTGGCTGCAGTGAAGGTTAACTGCAACCAATCAAAGACGTGGATTTGAGACTACAGAAATCCAGCTTGATCTGCCAAGGGTGAAGATAAGAGGAGCGGATCGTAACCCTTGGCTAGCGAAGTTGAACTTAATATAATCTCAATTGTAACTTGCATTTGAAGAATATTTGGTAATAAGGTAAATGAATACTTGTTTGAATTGGTAAACCTATACATGATATTCTGTTAGATTGAAAAAAAACAACACTTTCTAAGTTGAACATGAGTGACGGTGACGCAGGTCCAGACATGTAATTGGTCTTGTTTTGTACAGAACAATATATCTTGTCTGAAAAAATATATACATGGAACAACAAAGGAATGTTTGTCTTTTTTTTATTTTGACAAACGTCCTAATGAGTTAGTATTACATTTTATCATGGAGTAACTTCATGGTAGAACGTTTTATGACTGCTTTTACTGACTGACGTATATATCGAAACAAGTAGAAGTGGAAAGTTCCCAAATTCACGCCGATATAGGCAATACAAACGTAACAAATTGACACCACACTAGGGACATTAAAGGGAAATATTGGAGAAAAAAATGAATGAGCTTGATCATTATTTGGAACATCTGTTTGCAAAATTTGGTTTGTATCCAGCTGCAAAGAAAAAGTGTTATATGGAATCAAAGTAGGCTTAAGGCATGATGAATGGTTATGTTTCCGTGTCTTACGTCTGTATCAGGAAGAACTATGTAACTTACTGTGATGATATGTTGTATGATGGCCCAATTAATACGTTCTCAAATTTTTAATTTACAGTTTTTAATTGTACGCTAAATATAGTTTCTCATTGAGGTATGGGCGAGTTAAAACTATTTCTCACTCGATGCAATTGTGGATTCTATATTTCTTCACTCGAGATAGTAAAATTTCAATTTTCAACATGCGAGCTTTTTCTATTAAAATCAAAATTTTACTATCGAGTTTGAAGAAATGTTTTTAACTCGCGACCTAATTGAATGCGAATGCTTTTCTCCCATGAAATGTGTGTAAAACTTGAAAAATCTAAAATGGCGGGAAATCTGCAGAGAAAGATAATCAACGCCCGTTGGTTAAAAAGTCTCGTGCACATTTATTCAATTGAGTGGTTTATTTTACTTTTTAATTGTGGGTTTAAATAATCCATTGGTACTGGGGTCGAAGTGCGGCGCAAAGATTTTCTTATTTATGTGAATGACATTTAATTTGTATAGATGCGACTCGATTGAGTGCCTTATTTACGTAAATATGCACCTTATTGCAGTAAACTTGTTGACTTAAATAAGGCACTTAATCGAGTCGCATCTATAGAAATTAAATGTCATTGACAATAAATAAGAAAATTCTCGTGTCGCACTTCGATATTAAAATCAAGTTCGCTGCTTTACAATATATTACACATTTTTTTTCCTGTTTCAGTTACATGAAGGCAGCAAAGGTTGGAGACGAGATTCTGATTGATGCAAAAACACTAAAACTGGGAAGTAGACTGGCATTCCTAACAGTGGATATCACTAAAAATCAGATGGGTCGTTATTAGCTCAAGGAAAACATACAAAGTACATAGGGTCATAACACAATGATGACGTTATCAAACCAAATTCTGTTCAGGAGTATAAGTTTTATACACCAGGTTATGGAATTCGGTGAAAAAGACTGCACGACAACACTTACACCTCCACACATGTTGGTTTTGTAATTGTTTGTTTATATATCTAATAAATTGACAGGAGTTTTTGTTTCTCTTTGTTAAAAATACGATATTTCAATAACTGAATCGATTGTAGTTTACGTATTTACATGAAATATGGGGTTTAATTGTAAGTTAGACAATAAACGATATTCATACATATAATAAGGTAGATCAGCTATAATACAATACAGGGCAGGTCGTTATAGAATAGTATTTTCGCGAAAGTAAATATTTTATTTAACAACATATCCACCTTGATACAACATAAAATTAAAACAAAATGTTAGAGAACATGCATTTGATAACCCCTTACACAAATATGGCATTCCTCCAGTTCCAACATAAAACCAATAATTCCAACATAATACCAGTAATTTTTCACAAAGCTTCTGACACAAGGACTTCACACCATCCAACAAAAGTAAAGCAAGTGTTAAAGCTACAGATTCAAATACAACAATTATATTTGAATTTGTCTCTTTGGCAATAATTGTACTTTTGTTGGATGATGTCAAAGGTTCACAGCGATTGCCAAAAACCCTGACCCGGAAACAACAATTTAAACATAACCGCTAACTGACATGACCATAGCCATTAAATCCCCCGACAAAATGACAATAATACTGACAAATATTTTGACACTAGGGCAATAACACTTTATAAACATACTTCTTACCACAATAAACAGTCCCTTGACACACATGCATCAGTTTACAAAGTCCTGATACATAGGCATCAGTTTACAGAAGTCTTGACACACATGCATCAGTTTACAGAAGTCCTGATACATAGGCATCGGTTTACAGAAGTCTTGACACAAAGGCATCAGTTTACAGAAGTCTTGACACACAGGCATCAGTTTACATAAGTCTTGACACATAGGCATCAGTTTACAGAAGTCTTGACACATACATGTAGGCAACAGTTTACAGAAGTCTTGAAACACAGGCATCAGTTTACAGAAGTCTTGACACATACATGTAGGCATCAGTTTACAGAAGTCTTGACACACAGGCATCAGTTTAAAGAAGTCTTGACACACAGGCATCAGTTTACTGAAGTCTTGACACACAGGCATCAGTTTAAAGACGTCTTGACACACAGGCGTCAGCTCAAAGAAGTCTTGACACAAAAGGCATCAGTTTACACAAGTCTTGACACACAGGCATCAGTTTACACAAATCTTGACACACATGCATCAATTAACACAAGTCTTGGCGCAAAAGCTTCCATTTAACAGCTCCAACTAAAGGACAGTCACTGACACAGCCCTTGACACTTACATATCTACTGAAAAAGATCTTGTGACAAAAGCACAACAGTGCTGTTGAAAAGTCAGTATAAACACGAACTTTGTCTTTGAAAGGCCATCATATAACAAAAATTTGTATAATTTCTATCATTTACTACATTTCCTTACCTTAGAAATAAATTGGAAACCCAAAATGTATATCATCTCATGAACCAGAAAATTTACTAAAATTTAAGATGTTCAATGCACACTTGTGCCAGAGATGTACTTAAAATGTACGCATGTTATAAATATCCATCACCACAATGTTTAAAAGAACTTAACAACCATTTTGCAGTTTCTTTCGATTTATTTATGAAATATTATACTCCTCCTTTGAAATTGAAAATTTAAACAAAACACCATTTATTGATTAAAAATGATTTACTATGAAATAACAATCAAAATTGAGAGGGAAATCGACAAGGCGGATATTACAAACACATGCAATGAATTTTCTGTGTGATTATTGACACTCAATAGACATAGAAAGACAGTAACGGGATTTACAAAGACAGCCAATCGCGGCACTTGCATATATATATGTTGATGATTTATACAATGCTAAACAATGTAAACAAAAGGATCTGAAGTTAGTGGGGTCAAGGAGACATCAATTTATAGTCCGGAGCCTTCTGCGCTCATTTACAATGTTTGTCTACAAAATGAAAATCCGCCGTTGATATAGAACGTACATCAAAATATTTTGATTGGTTCAGAGCGAAAATAAGAATCTGTCACTACTTTTAAATATTTTTGTGTACTAGTATGGTTTTTGTCCCGCTTGCGGCGAAGTTGCGGAAAGCGAGGCATAGGCGCACTAAGTATGACGTTGGCGGCGACAGTGAAAACTCGAACCCTTTCTAGTAGGGACATGATATTGGGTCCATAGGTAGCATCGAATCTTGTCTGGCAGACACAAAACTCGTGTGACCTTGACCTATATTTTACAGTCAAGTGCTGAAGTGAAGTTTTTGTGATTATATCTGTTTCTAGATAGCTACTAGTGGGATGCAATGATATGTAGTACGGTGTTATTGATTAGTACAGGACAACCTGCCATATGGCTTTTGACCTTGACCTCAAATTCATGGTAAAGTGGCCATGTTAAGTTTTACTGGTTAGACAAATTTCTCAATTACTTTGTTCAACATGTATAAGTGATATGTCAATGATATTTGGTAAATAGCAATTACGCGGTCCAGTGCCCAGTTAAGTCTTTGTTATTAGGTCTATTTCAATAACTAAAATAGGTTAGTAATGATATGTGGAATGTAGCTTGGTCTTAGTTAGTTCGCGACAGACTGTCATATGGTTTTGACCTTGGCCTCAATTTCACGGTCCAGTGCCCAGGTAAGTTTTTTTTTTATTAGGTATGTAGAATAGGTAAGTAATGATATGTGGTGTATAGCTTGTTCGCTTTTAACCTGCACCTCGATTTCATTGTCTAGTGAACATTAAGTTTTTATGGTTAGATTTGTTTCTTAATAACTGTAATTGGTAGGGTAATGAAATTAGGTATATAGATTGCTCTTGCATAGAAAACAATATAGCTTTTGACCTTGACCCCAATTTCACGGTCTAGTAATTATTGATAAACTTTGATGATAAGATCGGTTTCTCAACAACTGTAAGTTTTTGCGCAATGCTATTTGGTATGTAGGTTGCTCTTTGTGTACATGAATGTCTGCAATATGACGTTTGACCTTGACCTCATTTTCATAATCGAGTGAACATGATTTTTATTAGGTTAGTGTCGCAATAACTTATGTGATAGGGCAACAGTATTTGATAAGTAGGTTACTAGAAGACTTTGACCATGTTATATTTTCTGATTAGATGAGTTTCTGAAGAACTGTAAGTGGTAAGGCAATTATATTCATTTTATAGGTAGCACATGACAGTCTGGCATATGTCTTTTAACATCGATCTCAATTTTAGTTAAGTTTTTTCTGATTACATGAGTTTCTCAAGAACAGTAAGTGCCAAGGTATGTAGGTTGCTCTTTGGTAGTTTATTGATGTCTGTCGTATCACTTCTTTGCAATGGCAGGCCGTATGTTACTTCATGTGATGGGAATAATTAAAAAAACCTGGTAACTTCCTTGTATGATTTATTGGCTGAAACTGATATCTTGTGCAAAATGATTGGGTATAAAACTTGCAATGTTATCACAGTAGTCATCTGAGTACAGAGGTAAGATGACCACAGTTGAAAACGATCGATACTCCCTAAAACGGAACTTGTCTCCGAAAGAAACAATTACTATCGATTTCGAAATGCTTGAAAATTCTTTTTTGCGATAAACTGAATTTAAGAATGAGTCTACGCACCAAACTATCGCACCTTTGTTGATAATTACAATGCAAATGAAGAAACCAGACAAATTTAACAGTTATTGTCAGACATTAAAACAAATTAACGTTGGAACAAGATGGCAAAATATTTTTAAAAGAATGAAGCAATGAAATGTGGGAACTAGGGAAATTTGTAACTAGCAAAATAATACATCTAGGATACTATACATCAGCTTTTCAAATGTTTAAATATACTGGTAACAACAAGCAAAGGTTAAAAGTCACAGTTGATACAGTTATAATGCTGGTATTTTCGTGTGATTTTGAGTGTTCGTGTTTTAGATTTTAGTTCAAGAATTTAGTGTCCAGTAAACACAATATCATAAATTCAAATATTGAATAAAATTTCACTATTTTATTCTCAAGTCGGATACATCAGCCTCGAAACAAGCGCTGACCCAAACTCTTTTTACATTAAATTTCCAAGTATATAAAACAATTTCGATTACATAACATATTGCCAAAGTAGATTTAACCAGGAAAGTTATAAGATATTTACAAATATAATTAGCACTTAAGTCTGAACAAATAATATGACATTGATCAAAGGTGACAGTCAAATTAATTTACCTACAATTTGTCAACATCCAGAAACATTAATCCAAAATCAAAAGACGAATTACACGTTACATAAATCGGGATAATAGAATTAATAAACCATCTGTTAGTATTTTTTTTCTATCTGAAATATTTCCTCAAAATAACTGTTAAAACTTAATATTCATAAATATAAATATTTGTCCGGTCAAATTTATAAATAAAAGTCCAATATAATAAAAATTATAATTTCAAACTGTTTTCCGGCATAACAAAATTTGACTTGATTTGGCATAGAATAGAAAAGTTTAAATTTGAATAAATAACTGAAATAAATCAAATAAAAATTGAAAAACGAATAAAAACAAAATAAATCTATATAAAAAGCAAAATATTAATTTGAAATTTTAGAAATTAAATAAAATTTCAAACGACTAAATTTAGTAATAAATGAGAATTACTCAATTAAAATAAAGTAAACTAAATAACCGTGTGACAGGACAAATTGGCCGTGAGGATAATACATGTAAGTTGTAGAAAAAACTTGTATCCTTTTAGGTTAATTGGATCTATTTAAGAACGAAATTCGGATTTATAGAAGAATAAGATTATGACAGATAATAGAGAAATTATCCGTAAATGTTTATTTCAAAATAAACCTTAGGGAAGCTATCTATTGTTAAATAGAAGTTAAGCAGGAAATATAAATTGCAGAGTAAATTAAATTAAGCGTCTACCTTAATGGACAAACGGGTATAGATATTTGTGCTCGATTTATTGTCTTCAAAAATGAATTGTGGGCAATAAACGATGTACAGATAGAAAGTTTGTTTCCTTTAAGGTAAGTGAATATTTCGTTTTTTATCAAGATAATAATTTGTTTAAGTATTATTCTTAGTTAAGATATCTCGTTTTATTGACAAGTAACTTTATATTGTTTTAAACTTTAAACTTTAAATTTCATTATTCAATATTGATAAAAAAAACAATATTCGGAATGCAAATAAATAATAATGAACGTTTACAATTTTTCGTTAATTCTAGAATCAAATAAAATAAGAGCTATACATGTATTTCATATTTATTGAAATAAAGATAAATAAACGTTAATTTACGAAAAAAATTAAAAAATAAAATTTACAGTATAAAATGATTATATAATTATTTAAAATCTAATACGCTGCTCGAAATTTGGTACGGGATATAATACGGGGTTTTGATAATTGTTTTTAGGTTAATTTAGGGTGATAAATGTAGATTATTGTATTTCTTTATTTCGATCAATTTTATGTAAATAAGAAAAAAATGAATTGTGGGCAATAAACGATGTACAGATAGAAAGTTTGTTTCCTTTATGGTCCCAACATGCCGAGTCCGGGTGAGCTCAAGAAACACCTAAAATGAGCTACGCGAACTAAGAGCTAGATTCCCTACACAGAAGTAAGATCAGAAGTGAGCTAAGTTCCCGACATAAAGAAATGAACATCAGTGTATTGGAGAAATGAACATGAGAAACAACCAACCCCAATACACGGCATAATAATTGTAAGGTTCCAAATAGTATCGGTTTTCGGGTCAGCAGCGAAGAACTGACCTCTGGGTTGGTCAATACCCTCGGGGACTAAAAGTCCACCAGCAGTGGCATCGACCCAGTGGTAAGAAATGACTAAATACCGAAGTTACTGTGAATTTAAATTCTGCATATGGGCATTTCGACAACTTATGTCTCTTCAGTGCAGATAAAATCTAAACGTTTGGAAGACCACAAACTCAAAGATGTGTAAACAAATAACCAATATGATCTAAATGGATAATTTTCAGATTTAAAATAAAAATGGAAATTTTCAGTATTATAATAAATCAATAAGAAGGAAATTTTCATTCTGTAGCCTGCCTGGGTGAGCTTTTTCTCACAGGCTAATGGGCCAGTTAGAACACAACTGGTCCCGGCACATAGTCCTTTGGTGGTCTCCTGCAGAAAAGGTGTTTTTCTGGTCTCTGCTATACCTAAGATGAGGCTTGTTTAGGGTGTATTGGGATACGGGATATTTGCCACTTTTTTAATGGGATTAGGATATTTGAGACAAAAGGTACTGGGATATGGGATATTTTGCCTATGGAAAACGGGATAATTCAATAATTAATGGGATATCTTCAATTTTCAAAGGGATATTTTCGTCCAGACTTACTGGGATACAGGATATTAGGGAAACCCCTAAACAAGCCTCTAAGATAGCCACCATGGAATCCCATGGGAAAACACATTCAAATGTCATATCTGAAACTACGCGGGCAATAAAATCAAACTTAGCCACAATAGTTTTTAGGTGGTCCCCTGCAAAAAAAAGATTTTTAGGTTTGGAATTTTTCCAAGATATCGCTAGAGGGGGCATACGTTAACATTTAACCGGTGCATTTCATTTGCGCGAATCGGCCTTTCAGTTGCATGAAAATAATCTTTCAGTTGCACGAGAATGCACATTTCATCTGCGCGAGTTTTTTACCTGTAATTTACCTATAATTAAACTTATCTGATATTGCAGGTACCCTCCTCCGTCAGCCAGTAAGTATTGATAAACATTTTTTTCAAGGAACATCTGAAATAAATGAATATCAACATCTGTTTCCCCTGCCAACGCCGGGAAAGTGAAAGTATTGTTTTTGGCAGGATTTATTTAAGTCAGTTTAATGTCAGCACTATATTATATTTAAATGAAATGGCACCATAAAATGTAGCTGTATTAAAAGATTCTAAACTCAAAGTAACTGCACATAGTTGTCTTCTTTATATGTTAATATTCGCACCTTATTTTAATCCAGCAGCTTTGACATACTCAAAGCGGCCCTTTTCACCGGCCTGATATTTGTTAAATTGTTTCATCAAATAACTTCCTATGGGAACAAATATTATATGCAATTTATTCCACAGAGACAGATATTGTATTTGTTCTGGTATGTAATATATTTCCTTTTGAACAAATATTGAAGTCGAACTTGCATTCTGTCGCATTTTTGTAAACATGTGTATAATTTTGATAAATCATTCAAATATTCTTTAATTGTGTTGGGTATGCAAATTTTCATGAGAAGATGATCCCCAATTTAACTTAATGCATTTATACAACAACGATTTTTTACTGTCAGGGAAAGCGTGTAAAAATGCTGAAAAAAATCAGGGATTACGTGTAATCCCTAGAATTTTTAGGGATTTCATGTTCACTAAATTGGTCAGGGATTACGTGCAATCTCTGATTTTGTCATGGATTACACATAATACCTAATTACACAGATTCCCTGTAACATGTAAAAGACGTGTACCACCGCCGGGTTTTGTTTTTCCTTATATCTAACAAAAAAGTTTTTTTTTGTCCGATTATCTTCCTTTTTTTCTAAACTATTATACTTTCAAACTGTCAGAATTCTCTTAATATTTTCGCATTACTTGTGTAACTAGTTGTTTTGTGAATTCCATTCCTGAAATGGAGACGAAAATAATTTTACAGTTTCACCCGATGATGAAATATATTTACGTGTTCTTAAACAGCAAACATCGAGCAATAATTTCTAAATGGCGGAACAGTGTATCCATCTTCAATCTAATAAAAATCAGATCTCCGCACTTGCTCCGCTTTTTTCCTACGCCGCGACATGTCAGAAAATTGGAGCAAGTGAAGTGCGGAGATATAATTTTAATTAGATTGTTTAATCTCAGGCCTTTTGTACACTATCAAAGTATTCGTGAAACACAGCTGCTCTCTGTAAAAGAAAAAAATGTCCAACTTGGAAGGCATTCGGTGCAATAAAGATTCAAAGACCTATCAATTAGTCTTTTTTTTCTCTTTTTTTCCCGTTAAACTTGGAGGGACTGTAGCGTTGCTCGACATTTAGCAATGAATTCCGCTCAAACCGGTGCTAGTCTTGAAATTATTATGAGGTATGAGCATAGCTCTTTGTTGAAGGACTCGTGGTGACTTCAAGATGAAGAACAATAATAGAAACGCTGTTCTATAGCTTTTCCTTTCATTGTTAATTTGGTTAGAATCAGAGACATTATTATACGTCTCTATGGCACACCAAGGGACATGTAATATAGCATTAGGTAATGCTATATTATATTAATTTTTGTGGTTTTGGTGCAGATAATGTATCATGATGACTTCCTGATGAATAAATATAGAAAAATTTTTAACACGGGTCTCTATGAATTACAAAGATAATATAATGGGTAAAAGAGTAATACTTATCAGTTAACAGGTAATGAACTTACTTATCAATTAACAGGTAATGAACTTACTTATCAGGTAACAGGTAATGAACTATCTAATGATAGATGGCACTAAATTTAACTCCTAACTTCTATTTTTGAAGAATATTCTTAGTGACAGAGAATGCAAAATATAACACAATCTATCGATATTATAATATTGTAATCTCTTTCGGTCCTTGAAAATATTTAAGCAATCTTAAATTCCGTATTCTGATGAAATTCGAAAGTCTCCGTAAAACAGTATTTAAAAGAAAAATACTTTTAAAATTTGTAGCCGATACGATTAATTATTTTTGTTGGTTTCAATAAACAATTGACGACTTTCGAGTTTCCGGAGTTACCTCCCCTGATCAAAAAATAAGCGGCTATCGAGGATTATTTTTAACATAGAATATAACGGGAGGGTTGTAGAAAAAATGCTATAATTTCGGTTTGGAGAAAGTCTGGGTCAAATCTTTTGGATGTGATGTTGATACAGCCTCGGGGTATAATCCAACATACTTTTCATGACGCTCACCTTTACAGGTAAGCTACAGGTAGATGTTAATTGCACTTGGAATTAACAGGATGTGACGGTGACTTATATTCTATGTTAAAAATAATCATCTCAGTGTTGGAAAGCCACAAAAAAGTTAATAAATAGTCAAGGGTTAATATTATTATTATACAAACCATGATCATGATTATATGAGAATGTCCAGCAAATAAAAATAAATGAAACCAGTAAGGGAATACACAACAAAACGGTTAGCGAAAAAGGCACTGAAAAGGACAAATAGACTTTTTCTTTAAAACACAAACAGAAAAATTCCAGCTAGAAAATAACATACAAACAAAACAACAACAA
>MJUU01071469.1:29852-40522 GCA_002080025.1 Modiolus philippinarum
TTTTTTTTCTTTTGCTTTTTTATTCATTGCATTTTTTATGTTTTTAAGTACCAGGTCCAATCGTCCTTTTCACTCAATCTCACTAATCTTATTGTCTTTTTGTTGTGTATTCCCTTACTGGTTTATTTTTTCTTCTTCACTTTTTAGACATTCTAATGTATTAAAAGTTTGTATAATATTAACCTTGACTATTTATCAACTATTGTTGTGGCTCTCGTACAGATGTTGATTAAGTCACCGTCATATCCTGGACTGGGTTGCACAAAGCTCAATTAAAACTTAATAGACTATTAAAAGTTAATAGTCTATTAAATTAGTAGGAAATGTTAAAGCTTAATAGACTATTAAATATTTAATAGTCTATTAACTTTTGTGCAACCCAGTCCTGTTATCTCCAAATGCAATTAACATTTACCTGTAATAGCTTACCTGTAAAGGTGAGCGTCATGAAAAGTGTGTTGGATTGTACTCTGGGGTTGTATCAACATCATATCCAAGTGATTTGACCCAGATTTTCTCCAAACCGAAGTTATAGCATTTTTTCTGCAACCCTCCCGTTATATTCTATGTTAAAAGTTACTCTCGATAGCCGCTTATTTTTGATCAGGGGAGGTAACTCCGGAAACTCGAAATGGGTCAATTACTCAATTCTGCGAGGATGTCACACTTATATGTATATTTCATAGAATAAACATTTATGTAACGATCACAGGTAAGTGGATGTCAAGACAGGTAATTTTAACCTTGAGATATTGTGATACTGTAATTTTTTTTATTTATTCCCATTAACTAATTTTACAAAGACAAAGAGAAAATAAAGAATAATATATACACACGAAAATAAAAAATTCGTTAAAACTGGCAAATGGATACTTGAAATCGAGGAAAAGAAAAGAAAAGAAATTATGTCACAATTCCAAAATTCTCTAAAATCATAATTACATAGTTTTTCAGAATAGATAATTTGGTCTAAAAAGATTGAATTTGATAAGTTATTGAAATGCATCTATTTACATCTGATTGGATGCAACATAAATCAGATAATACAGTAACATAAATCAGATAAGGTTGTCCACAAAAATGACGTCTAATTGGGTGATATTAGAAAACACACAATACATTATAAGCACGTCAAAACCACAAAAATGTAGATAAAACTGTGAGAACAGGTAATGTTATCTTCAGATAAAACATAATCACCACATATTTTCATAGAGACCTATGTATAAATATTTAAAAGTACTTATCAGCAGATAATGAGGAAACCTTGATAATGTGCACCAAAACCACAAAAAAAAAAACAGATAAATTAGCATTACATGAGATAATGCTACATTATCTTAGATAATGCTACATTATCTTAGGTAATGCTATATTATCTGAATGTTTCTGGTTTTGGCGCAAATAATATTTTATAACCTCATAATAATCAAATATATGATTTTTTTAACACAGGTCTATACGAATTACAGAGATAATACATTCTTATCTTGAGGTAATAGGGTACTATCGTACTTATCAGTTAGCGGGTAATGAACTTACTTATCAGGTAACAGGTAATGAACTATCTAATGATAGATCAACTTTTAACTTCTGTTGTTGAAAAATATATTTTAGTGACAGAGATTGCAAAAAATAACACAATATATCGACTTTATAACTTTGTAATTTCTTCCGGTCCTTTATGTAATTTCAAATTCCGTATTCTGATGAAATTCGAAAGTCTCAGTACAACACTAAAAAGAAAATACTTTTTAAATTTGTAGTTGATACAATTAATCATATTTTGTTGGTTTCAATAAACAATTACTCAATTCTGCAAAGGACAGTGGTGTCACACTTACATATCATATGTTGGGTTAAATTAATAAGATTTTTTAAACAAAATTTGGCTTAAAAAGTAGTTAAACAATCTCTCCAAGATCAATTTGTACAAACCTGGCTATCTGATATACAGAACAGTGCCAAAACTTTGAATTATCGACTTTTTAAGGAAAAATTTGAATTTGAAAAGTATTTTGATATTTAAGATTGTAAAGATATGATAACGTTATGCAATTTCAGAACAACAAATCACAAACTCTCCATTGAACGTGGGAGATGGAAAAATATTCCAAGAGAAAATAGGATATGTGAGTTATGCAATTCTCAAGATCTTGGAGGCGAATTTCATTATATCCTAAAATGCAATTTTTTCAAATGCAAAAGACAACAATTTATTGATAAAAAAGTTTTTATCTTTTCCAAATATTTTTAAATTTAGAGACCTAATGAATGTAACGATTAAGTCAAAACTGACGAAACTCTGTAATTTTATAGGATATATATACAAATGTTTGTGTCCTCACGGCTGGTAAACCGGATTATGTCTCTCTGTATTAAAGAATAAAGATATATATACATGTATATTTCATAGAATATGCATTCGTGTAACTTGCGATCACAGGTAAGTGGATGTCGAAACAGGTAATTTTAAAGATGAAATATTGTGATATTGTACTTTTTGATAGATTGACAAGACTTTGTTCCTACAAACTAATTTTACAAAGAAAAAAAGAAAATACAGAAAAATATATACACACGTCAATATACAAAATTCGTTAAAATGGCAAATGGGTAAATCTAACCAAAAAAGCGAGAAAACTGAAAAGAAAAGAAATTCTGTTACAACTCCGAAATTCTCTAGGATGATAATTACATAGTTTTTTTCTTTAAAAAGATAATTTAATCTAAAAAAAAGATTAAATTTGATAAGTTATTGAAATTTATCTACTTGCCTCTGATTGAATACAACATAAATCAGATAATACAGTAACATAAATCTGATAATCAATAGAATTGATTGAAATGTTTATTGGAACGCCTTTGCAATAAAATGAATGCCGAAAATTTTTAGGAGATATCTGGTTTCAGAAGAAGAAAAAATATACAAGCAACTGTGATAGCCTGTTACAAAATTGGTTGTTGTTCACAACTTTTATTTTTATATGTTGGATCCCGCTGAAAAAGCTGATTTCCGAATTTTATTTCATGCCTGCTCAACTCTAGTTAAAAAAGTTATGGAATAACTGAATACCGAAGTTACTGTATTTGTGTCTTCATTTAGGTCCGCGTTCTCGGTATAAAAACAGACGAAGGTACAACGTTCAATCCATTGTCTGAGACAAACAGAGAAGTTCGCAACACAACACTGAAAAATGTCAGATAGAAGAACACTGCAGCTAAGCCCAAGAAACCGGCATCATTAAAGTGGAGGTTTTCCAGACGAAGTTATTTTGAAGTACATTATGGTAAACCAGTCAACCACTTGAAACTCGCACTGACAGTGGCAGTAAATAGCACAAACTTGAAGTAATCCAAAGGAACCAAATTAGCAAAATGATCTAAGAGGCCATTTAATCCATGACTACTAAAGCAAAAAACGCTAAGATGCAACAAGGACAACAACAAAGAAAGATGGAGAAAAGGAAGCTGCCACACCAAGGGCAAAGAAACAAGCCTCCAGAAAGACAACAACTAAGAAGTGTACAGCAACGCCAGCCAGAAAGGCCGCCAAATCTCCTAAATTTACCAAACAAAAGAAAGTCAAGACACCGAAGAGGAAGTCAACTCTAGAGCTTATCCCTTACACATGCAGACAAAAGCCCTTTTAAGAGCTACCAAAATTTTCAAAAAGAATATACGTTGTTACAAATATTACCAATTTTCAAAATAAAAAATAGCTTTCTCTCCGTATGGCGTATTTTAGGGAATAATACGGACTTTGTGCTCCGGGCTCCATCCTCTTTTTCCCCTTTTTTACAGGGGGCTTCAGGCTTCAACATAAGGGCTCTGGGCTTCAACATTAGGGCTCTGGGCTCCAACACCTAGACTAGGGCTTTGGGCTCCAACACTAGACTAGGGCTCTGGGCTCCTACACCAGGGCTCTGGGCTCCACTTACATGGCTCCAGTCTCAGGGCTTAGGGCTCTACACACTGGGTTCCGCGCTCTACAAACATGGGCTCCAGACTCAACAAACATTGGCTCCGGGCTCTCAAAGAGTTGTGAAGTCCGTGTTATTACCCCAGTACTTTCTTTTGCTTTTTTTTCTTTTCCCCTTTTTATATATTTATTTATTTTATCTTATTTATTTTTTCTTAGATATCAGTCCTTCTCGGTTCAAAAATTGTATTCGTTGTTGTCGAACCTAGGAAAAAACTGAAAAAAAATTGTAATAAAATGCAAATGTAAATTACAGAAAAAGGCACGGTATCGAAGCCAACCAGATACTGAAACTCGGAATAACAAATTGCTAATTTGAAAGAGACTCTTCAACCCGGGCTCTTCAATATGAAAAATGATAATAAAGATAAAAAAAATATAAAAAAAAGACTAATCTCGGCGCTTTTTGGAGTGCCACCATGGAGAGTCCCGTTCTCATGACTATGTCTAGGTAGATTTTTCAGATTGCCTCCTTTAGAGCATCACCAAATTTGGCATGGATTTTCTGTAATTATCTCCCCTCGATATCAAATCGGAAATATTGTATCAATACTCTACCACAAAACAGCTTTAACTGGCATCTGTTTTTTTTTTGTCTTATGTTCTGAATTATGTCAATATGGTAAAACTAAGCAAAATTTCTGTATATTCTAAATAAAATCTGTAGGACATGCCCAAATTCGGGGTACTTTTTTATAGGACTAGTTTCGCGCCCCACGGATCTATTTTTAGAATAATTTCTGCTAGACTAAACAAAATGGGAAACTCCTTACAACCTTACAATATTTCATAATTAAATAGAAATTGACATCTTTGCTTGATTTGTAAGTGACAGTTTGCCCACAGATATCACGTCTGATTGGTTGATATAAGAAAACAGATAATACATTTACTAGCGCGCCAAAACCACAAAATGTAGATAAACTGTGTTAAAAGGTGATGCTATGTTATCTTCAGACAAAAAAATTATTACCACATAATTTCACAGAGACCTATTTATATGTACTTATCAGGAGGTAATGAGGAAACCTGATAATATATGTTTGATAATGTGCGCCAAAACCCCCCACAAAAACAGATAAAATAACATTAAATGAGATAATTATAATGATGTAAAAGTTGACAAAAAAATTAAATAAATAAAAAGAAAAGTTAAGGTAAAAATAAACTTAAATAAATTTGAATACAAAATAAGAAATAAACAAATAAAGATAAATAAATAAATTATAATAAAAAAAAAAAAAGAAAATATTTAATATCAAAATTAACAATTTTAATGAAATAAAGTTAAAGTATAATAATAGATAATTCTTGCGAAATCAATTAGAATTACTCAATCTAAATATAGTAAACTAAACAATCGTTTGACAGGACACATTGGCCTTGAGGTAAATACATGTAAATTGTAGAAAAAACTTTTATCCTTTTACGTTAATTTAGATCCATTAAAGAATGAGCTTATGACAGATATTAGGAAATTTATCTGTAAATGTTAATTAAAAAAATAAACATTAGGAAAGCTTACTATTGTTGAATAGGGGTTAAGCAGGAAATTGCAATTACAGAGTAAATTAAATTAAGCGTCTACCTTAATGGGCAAACGGGTATAAATATCTGTGCTCGATTTATTGTCTTCAAAATGAACTGTAGGCAATAAACGATGTACAGATAGAGTTTGTTCCATTTTAAGGTTAGTAAATATTCCGGCATTTAAAAGTAAAGATTTTGTTTTAATATTGTAATTAGTAAATTAAATTTCATTTTTGAATTCTGAAATTGACATGGTAACTCAAGATTGTTTTTAAACTTCAAACTTTAATTTCGTTATTCATGATTGATTAGAAAACAACATTAGGAATATGAATAAATAATAAAGATGTGTATAATTTTGCGGAAATAAGAAATAAGATTTATAAGTGTATTTCATGTTAATTCAAAAAACAATAATTTATAAGAAAAGAAGCCATATCAATTACGGAAAAGATGAAAATAAAAGTTACAATATAAATTTAATAGATAATTATTTAAACTCAAATACGCTGCTCAAAATTTGGTACGGGAATAAATGCGGGTTTGTTGTTATTTGTTTTTTTTTAGGTTAATTATTTATAATTGGGGTTATAAATTTTGAATATTGTATTTCTTTAAATCTGAATGATTTTATGTAAAAAATCGAAAAGAAAAATGAACTGTAGGCAATAAACGATGTACAGATATTTATACCCGTTTGCCCATTAAGGTAGACGCTTATGATATATAGAGTTAGACATTAAGCAGACTGAAAATGAAAATGCTTTAGAATTTTTAGATAGAGTAAGAAATTTTGCAAAAGAAGTGCCGTTACCTGAAAATTTAGAATTTTACTTTGCAAACAGGGGATTTTTACAAAATTTGAAAACAAGCATATTAATGTGTAATCCTAAAAATTTAAAAGAGCTAAGAGAAGCTGCAGTAATTGCAGAAAGAATAGTAAAAGATAAGGAATCTTGTATAAAATCGGAAGATGTAAAAAATCAAAATCTTTGTGAAGATAAATTAATCGAAATTAATGAGACAATAAATTTGATTGAATCAAAAATAAAAGAAAGTAAAGGAAAACGCAATTGTAGCAATTCGCAATTTGCCAAAAATCAAAACAATTCTTGCAAGTTTTGTGGTAACTGGTTTTGCTACAAGAAAGAGTCGTGTAAAGCCAAAAACAAAGAATGTTTTAAATGCAGAAAGATAGGACATGTTGCAAAAGCATGCTTCAATATAATCAGGAGAAACAGCTCAAATGAGCACGTAAGCAGAGATAACAGAATAAATGTACATGTATATAGTATCTGCAATAGAGGAAAGAGTAACTTGAACAGGAACAATAGAATAAGAGGAATTTAAACAGAAATAGTAGGAAAAATTATAACCTATATAAAAATGAAAGAATAAAATGTAACTTGAATAAAGTTAAAAGAATAAAATGTAACTTGAACGGAGATAATGGAATAAAAAGTAAGTTGAACAGAGAAAATAAATTCAACAGTAACTTGAACAAAGATGATGAGTTAAACTTGGATAAAAGAATAAACAGGAGAATGAATAAAAATGATAAAGTAAATAAAAATTCATACTCAAATAACATAGTAAATAGAAACTTTGAAAGAAATGATCATTGGAATAGATACAAGATAGTAAACAGAGAAATAAATGAAAGTGATAGGGTAAATAGAGACAAAAGTCAGTATAGGCAAAGAAGAATAACAGGTACAAATAAGCAAAATAAAGAGAAATTCCAAATGCGTGTAAACCTTATAACAAATATGGAAGGAAATACAGTAAAAGTTAATATTCTAGGGCATCAAATTAAAGGTCTAGTAGACACAGGTGCTGCAGTGTCATGCATTTCGGGGTATTTATTTGACAAACTTGATAAGAATAAAGCAAAAGTTAAAATGTCAAAAGTAAACAGTATATATGGAGTAGGCGGTGAACAAATAAGAGTAAAAGGCCAAGTCAAACTTCCTGTTAAATTTAATGATGGTACAACCATTTATCAGCCCCTTCTTGTAATTGACAATATTCAATACTCCTTAATCTTAGGGAATGATTTCTTAGGAGATAATAAAGCAGATATCAACTATGCTACAAAAACGCTTTATTTGCATGACGGACTAGCAGAAGTAGCACTCATAAGCACAAGTCAAAACGAGGCTAGAATTGAGAAATATACTGAACTTCCGGCAAAGAAAATGTCTCTCATTTCAGTAAAAATTCCGAAACGTTTTTTCAGGAAAACAAATACTTTTGGAACCTAGTTTTGAGTTAAAAGATAAAGGTGCGCTTGGTACTGCTTGTCTGGTTACATCTACAAATAACAAGGCTGTGAGGCAAGTGATAAACCCAAATGAAGAAAAGGTCGTGCTAAAGAAAAATGAAATCGTTGCCTTAATTTCTGAAATAGAAAAAGATTCCATTCAAAATTGGTCGGAAAACCTAAATGAAACTAAAGTCCATGTAAATAACATTGAAAAGTCACGAAAAACTAAGCAAGATTTGAACATAGATCTTTCAAATTCAGACTTAACTGATGAACAAAAATTAGGGGATACTTAGGCTTGTGTAATTACTATAGGAAAAATGTAAAAGACTATGCCTAAATCGCAGTTCCTTTGAATAATTTGCTCCAAAAAGATAAAGACTTTATTTGGACAGAAGAATGCCAAAATGCCTTTGAAACCCTCAAAGATAAATTGACTGCAGCCCCAGTTTTAGCTTTCCCTGACATGTCTAAACCTTTTATTCTAACATGTGACGCCTCGGGTTCAGCAATAGGTTACATTCTTGGTCAGCTGGACGAAAATAACAAAGAAAGGGTGATTTCATACAATGGTCGGGCGTTGCGAAACAATGAATTAAATTGGACCATCACAGAAAAAGAATGTTTAGCAGTTATAGAGGGTATTACTAAAAACAAAGTATACCTTTCACATGCTAAATTTAAAGTCATAACAGACCATCAAGCTTTGGTTTGGCTACACAAATCAAAAGACACGAATTCAAGACTAGGCAGATGGGCTCTTGAGCTTCAGAATTAAAATTTTGAAATAATATACAAAGAAGGTAAAAAGAATCAAAACGCCGATGCTTTGTCTCGAATTGATTATAATTCTTTGATAGCCAATAAAACTGAAGCCATTGAAAATGAGATTTATCCAAAAATTAACTGTTAACAATTGTGAAGTTGCAAGCAAAACAGAAATGACTTTCGAATATGTAAATGAAAAACAAATGGTTGCAAATATTGAACAAAATGCTGCAAATTTAAATGATGTGCCAAAAATTTGTAAATTGCAAAGAGAATGTGATGAACTTGTAGACTTAATCAAATATCTAGAAACGGGCGAATTACCCGAAGACAACAAAAAGACTAGAAACATATTTTATGAACGAGACCATTACAGGTTAGGAAAATCTGGTGAATTGATTCATTTGCATAGATCTAGAACAAAATGTGTACCGAAGGAAGAAAGCATGATAGAACACTTAGTTTTACCAAAATGTTTACAACAAGATGCATTAATGGCTTATCATGATCAAATGGGTCACCAGGGTGTTAAGCGAACATATGCTGCTTTACATTTAAAATTCTACTGGAATCGAATCTATCAGCAAACATACGATTATGTTACATCTTGTGACAAATGTCAAAGGTCAAAACAACCCACACACCATCGACCTGTGCCTCTGTTGCCACTCCCTAACGTAGAAACATTTGATAGGTGGCATATGGACATTTTGACATGTTTTCCAAAAACAAAAGAGGGTTACCAACATATACTCTTAGTTGTAGACAGCTTCTCAAGATGGTCAGAAGCATTTCCATTAAAAACACAAGAGGCTACCGAAATCGCAGACATACTATACAATGAAGTTTTTACAAGGTTTGGTGCTCCAAAATCTCTCATTAGTGACAGAGGTCAAAATTTTGTTAGTAAATTTGCGAGTTATTTGAAGTTAAAAGGTATACAACTAGTTCATATCATCCCCAGACAAATTCGGCTTGTGAAAGAATGAATCGTACAATTGCACAAACGTTACGTACAAAAGTTGAAAAAGATCAGTCAAATTGGCACAAACTAATACCAAGTGTTATGATGGCATTACGTATGTCTACAAATACTGAGTCAACTGGTTATTCTCCATTTCACATGTTGTTCGGCAAGGAGATGAACTTACCCTTTGATATTTCAGTACAACCTGTTGAGGGTATGGGTAAAACTGCTAAAGAGCACATTGAAACTTTAATAGATAGGTTAAAAGTTGTAAAAGATATTGCAAAATCATCTGTAGAAAAATCACAAGATAAATCTAAAACTAGGTATGATAAAAAAGCTGAAGCTCCAAAATTCAGAAATGGTGATTATGTTTTATTACAATCTATGCAAGTTCCTAAAGGACTTTCGCCAAAACTACATCCAAAATGGGATGGACCTTTTTACATTATAAATGTTAGGCAAAATAATACTTGTAAACTGCAAAGATGTTCTGACCATAAAATTGTGAAATCCAGAATCCATACTAATCGGTTAAAACCATATCATGATCCAAGAAATCATAGAATACCACAAAGAGATCAAAATACGCAAGATAACATTGAGAATGTTGAAAATAATGCTGAGCAAACTGATAATGATGATCAAAATCAAATGAATGATCAAAATGATGTAAATGAGCAAAATCAACATGTTGAGCAAATCGAAAATGAGCAAAATGAGGACGAAAATGCATTTCAAGTAGAAAAATTAGTTGCAAAGAAAAGAACTAATGGCAAAAACCACTATAGAGTAAAGTGGGTTGGGTACAAAAAGACAACTTGGGAACCCGAAGAAAATATTGGAGAAGGTCTTTTGGTAGAGTTCTATACAAAACATACAAAAGCAGGAACAAAAAGAAAGAGACCAAGTAGTTTATTTACAAAGCAAAATACAAAAATAAATAATAAGCAATAGAAAGAAAGAAAATCTGTGTGAGACAAGTAAATCTATTATGTGATAAGCTTTCTTAAGTGATCTTATTTTAACATCATAATAAATTAATGTGCATTTTTAGACCTTGAGACTGAATTGTCATGTCATGATCATAAGAATTTTAAGATTTCTTGAAATTAGTGCTCAACTGCAGTCGACGGCAGTTACCGTGGTTAAGACTT
>MJUU01071470.1:0-42381 GCA_002080025.1 Modiolus philippinarum
TTTCATGGGAATTGCAACTTCACATTGATATGCCAAACTGACGGAATTGAAATGAATAGTAATGAAATGTAATTATTTGTGCATGAAGCTAAGATTGTAACATCGTATCGAGTAGAAAACTTTAATTTTAATATAATCACATTACTTGTATTGTTATATCCAACTATTTTTTATATAAATTTAACGGCGTTACTCGATTTATAACAGTTAACGGTCAAGTATTTAAAAATAAGAAGTGTCTGTATTACATATTTTTTTAATGCACTTCGTATGTATTACCATTCTTCCCTCTGAGTCTGGGTTATTTCAATAAATATATCATGAATTAAAACCCTTAACTATAGTATCGTGTAAAATATTTAATGTCTGAAAACTGATTTGTCCAACAATACGAACGTGACAAGTCAACAACATTCAGACGTACCGATTGGGACGAAAAAACGTTGACCCAACAACATTACAAGGATACAGAAATGCTTAAAGTTCCACCTAAAGATAACACCTTGCCTACCATGTACTGGATTCCTAAGCTTCACAAAAATCCCTTCAAACATCGTTTTATTTCGGCTCCTAGTAAGTGTTCTACTACTAATTTATCCATCCATTTAACTAGTTCAATTACTTGTATAAAGGAGTTGGTTATTAAATACTGTGAAAAAACTTATCAAAACTCTGGTGTAAATTACTTTTGGAGTGTTAAAAATTCAATTGAAGTTTTGGATAAACTAGAATCTATTCAAAGACCAGTCTCATCCGTCGACAGTTATGATTTTTCCACACTTTACACTACTCTTCCACATAGATTGATTAAGTCAAAATTGGGACAACTTATTAAATGGTCTTATAAATTTTCTGGACTGCAGTTTATTTGTTCTAACAAAAAGCAAGGATTCTTCTCTAATATTATATACAATAATTGTTGTTCCTGGACATGTGATGACATAATTAATGCACTCAATCTTTTGCTGGACAACATTTTTGTTCGTTTTGGCAACACTATTTATAAACAGGTCGTAGGTATTCCCATTGGTACAAATTGTGCACCGCTCATTGCAGATCTTTTTCTGTTCTGTTACGAACGAGACTGCATGAAAAAACATCAAAACGGAACCATACAAAAGAGTGATAATCTTATTTCTATTTTCAATAATAAAAGCAGGTATATTAACGATATCCTTACTATATTGACAATCCCCAGTTTTTAGATTTTGTAGACATGATTTACCCACCAGAGCTGAAATTAAATAAAGCTAACAATGACTCCAAATTCTGCCCTTTTCTAGATCTAACTATCATTATTGACGCTGGCAAAATAATAACTAAATTATATGATAAAAGGGATGATTTTGATGTCACACTATAACTAACTTCCCTCTTCTTGACGGCGACGTTCCTCCATCATACGGGGTGTGCATTTCTCAACTAGTACGATACGCACGTGTTTGTTCTACTCTTGACGATTTTAATGAACGTAACCTTACTATAACAGCAAAACTTTTACAACAGGGTTACAGATTTCACAAGTTGTTGAATACCTTTGAGACGTTTTCTAACAGATATGAATATTTAATATCTAAATATAGCTTTACTCGCAAACGGCTTATTACTAAGGGCATTTCTAATCACCGTTTTACGGTAATATTGTTAAAAATGCCAGAAACTAATTAAAAATCCAGAAAAGCTGGGACGTAACTTACATCCTTTGCGTAATAGGGGATATTGACAAGATACTCTGCTTGCATCCATTAAATTAGCTTCGAGATATTGTGACCTGAAAATTTTACATACATACTGGCCTCTCACTTATACTGCCGATGTCTACTGAAATATATGATGATTCTTGACTAAATCCTGTGGGAAGTTTTGAGTTCGATTTTTCTTCCGTAGTGCTGCAGTGTTCTACCAGCAGACTAGGTTCCTTTATCTAGCCGGCAGATTAGCGGCGAGCACCCCTTGACCCATCTTTCAAAATTACATATTGTCATATTCTCTCCTTTCAAGATTGTGGCCATGGAGTTAGTAGTCTACCTGTGTTGGGTTTTATTCGTATGTTTACTATACTCTAGGGAAACAGAACAGTTAAAGGGGAGGTTTGGGTACCCATAAACCGGTTTAACCCTACCGCTGGCTTTTGCTAGTGCCAGTACCAAGTCCGGCTGTCCCGAGTTCCTATCGTTGTTTACGTTTGTCTTTTGCCTTAATTGTGTTTTCCTGTGTAGTTCCCAAGCAGACTGTAGATTGTGGCATGTAATTATAATTTTCAGCCATTGTAGGTGTTTACTGTCGTCCCTTTTATTTCATTTATTAATTCGGTTATGTATAAGAAATATCAAAACATTTGCAATGTTTATGTATAAATATGCATCGAAGTACTTTACAAACTGATTCCACTTTGAGTACTATGATACGCAGTTTCAGAGTTTCCCCTTTCAAACTTTTATTATTTGAGGTTAAATCATTTTAGCAAACTGATAATTTGTGCTAGCTCTCACAATCATAAAAACAAATGCCAAATTTGAAAGTATGATAGTGTATCCATATGTCAATTTGATATTGTATGTATTTTTCATTTTCAGTTTGCAACCAACATCAGTAATTGCGTCTACTGGTGAAGACAAAGCGAGACAAATCAATAAAATCATTGAATAACAAGATATTCGGACTTTTCTGCCAATCGTAGCATTATACATAGGATATTAGAAAGAATAAACAACAAAATAGATTTGTACAATAGACGAAGAACAACCAAAAAGCGTTGTTCCATTGATTCCACAATTCATTTGTAGTTACTTTGTCTTATTTGCATCTAGTCCTTATTCTTTCATTGTTTTTCAAAAAAAAAAAAAAAAAAAAAAAAAAAAAAAAAATCCAAAGGACCCCTACCATTTGAATACTTCGTAGCTAGGACGTAATATCTAGGAATTGTACCTTGTGACAATAATAGTAATGTTTTAAATCCATTTCATGAAAATAAGTTATTTCTAATCACAAGAACTGCAAAATTGTTCAATTTAATTTGAGTAAAGAAAGTGTGAACAGAACTGTCCATCTAAAAAGAACAATCAATTTAAGAACTAAAGTGAAGTTCATACTATTATGTTTTTCAATTTGTTTGTCTCATTTTTATCTCGAAGCCATGAAATGGCTGGAGAGATGTTAAAATGACAATAAAAAATCACGTGAGGCTTCAAGTCTATTAACAGCTCTTAAAGATGATCTTCGTGCTTCCGATAAAATATATTTCGCAAGTTTCTTTCAAAAGCGTATACATTATATTTCTTCATTTTCTTGAGTTGAATACGGTGTTGTTTTATTAAATTGAAAACAATATGCTGTTTATCAAATTACTCGTTTTTTTATATTGCGTCTCAAATCAACGAACGCAGTAATTTGTCAAAGATGAAAATAACATTAGTTTACCTGTGACAGTGTATTGCATATATTATAGCAATGAAATCGACATGCGAAATCATAGAATCCGATTATTTTCACGTATCTCGGAATAACTAAATACATGCAGACGTATGCAGCAGTTCTTTGGATGACTACGAAGTTTTGCCACGTGTAGATTTTCAGGGCTTCGAGATTCAGCTCCATCGGAGCTTTGATTTGTGCTTTTGCATGAATTCAAATATACTCGTATTGGTATATTCTTAATACACGTTAATAAATGAAGCGAAGATAACAAAAACACCCAGAATGGCCGAAAATTACAATGCCATGCCAAAGTTAAGGAACTTCAGAAGAAAAACAATAAATTATAAAAGACAAACACAGAAAATGATCAAAACACTTGATAGCTAGACTGGTACCGGCACAAGCTAGAGCTAGCGGTATGGTTAACCTGGTTTATGGTTACTCAATCTCCCATTTCTCTATTTCTTTTCCCTATAGTATAATAAAAATACAAATAAAACCCAATACAGGTAGACAAGTACAGGCCGATCAGTGATTTGTTTTAAACAAAAGAAATGGAACTCTTCATTAAACGAAACAAAAAAGGTCTACTTAGATTGTTTTCCGTAGTTTCAGATTCCAAAAAGATGTTTCTAATTATAAAATTTAATGATTTTTTGAATCGTGTATTTCATTAAGGTTCAGAAATAATGTAAATGTTCGCCGTTTGATTGTTGAGTTTGTTATTAGTGTGTAAATTGATATAATAGTGGACTGAAGTTGGTGTCTATCATTCTGGATGACTCAAATATACATCTCCAGATTTTCTCCAAAATTGACATACTGATTCATAAAGAATTGATCAATACGTGTGCAAAATTTCATTTCCGCCCTTCCACACAATTTTCCAGAAAAAAAACCCCAAAGTTCGTGGATTCTGCTACAATATTGGCTCTATTTTTAGAAATGAAATCGAATTTACCTGTATACGTCATGATTACAACTCAAAGTCAGAGGCCCATTCAGGTAATCGTAATTTGATTTTTTGTCTATAGTTTGTTTTAATGGATTAAATGGAACAGTAAACATTCGACTACAGTTCCAAATAAATATTTAGATACAGAAATCTAGAAATCTTCCCATTAATTTTGTATCATTTTATCATAATGGGGTGCATTGATCCCTGTAAGTGCCTTGGCAGTGTTTATAAATAACATTTACCGCCAAATAATGAACCCAATGGAAAATACCACCCTCACTTATTCCTTGGTTACGGGATATCATTTTGGATTTTTGAAATATGCATCTTTGAAATCAATTATTTCATATTTCCCCTTCAAGATTAATCCATTGGCTATCTTTTAATACAGAAATTGTGTCCGCCCCCGGTAATTTTTTGCCTTTTAATAATATTTTATTGTCGCCAGGTTAATTTAAGTGTGGTCGCATTGAAAACATTTGACATCAACTATAAACAATTTAACGTGCAATAGCAGACAAATTGTTATCTTTTATTTTGTAAATGTTTTTGTTTTACTAAATGCATCGTTCCTTTGTGATTTATATACACAAATAAGTTTAATATCCAGCCGTTACTATGTACCATCAACAGACGGCGTGTTTCTTAAATATAGCTGATGAAGTAGACGCCCACCTCATTAGCATGTTTAGAAGGGAGATAATTTCACACAATGACTTTTCGGACTGAGTAACTCCAAGACCACAATAGTGAGGAGGAAAGAATAAGACAAAACGTCAATTTAGAAATACAAAAAATACCGAAGTTGAATAAAAACAGTAAATTTCGTTATGCTTGTACACGTGCTCCAAGGAGTACCCTCTCATCAGCAGCATTAAAATCAAATGATATGGAAAGCCATAATCCAAAAGTAGTAAAAAAAAAGAAGTACTAATTTCCAAAAATATCGAAATATGAAGCCAAATCCGGTACCAAGGACATCTACCGAGTGCCATACACGGAATGAAGCCTAAGTATTTTAAAGGGTTAGAATTTTGATAATAACTGTAAATTTCTAAAACACGCAAGGTAAACTTTTCATGTCAGACAAGTCTGACTATTTGGCTTGTGAATACCCTCGAGGACCTTTTGTCCACCAGCAGTGGCATCGGATGTATCAAGGATCGGGCGTTGCTAATCTGCCGTTTTGCTCAAATAGACTAGTCCGCTGGTAAAACACTATCGCACTTCGGAAGAAAAATTAAATTCAAAACTTCCGGTGGGGAGGGGTCGAAAAGAATAATCATGGATTTCAAAGACCAGTAAATCTCTAAAATCTTCACGTCATTGGATCTAAAAACCAATTTTACGGAATCATGCAGAATACCCTGTCAATATCCTTTAAGAATGTAAGTTACGTCCCAGTTTTTCTGAATTTTTTAGTCAGTTTTTGAACTCTTTAACATTTCCGTAAAAATAAGGGCGAGAAATGTCCTTAGTAATAAGCTGCTTCCGATTTACACCATATTTAGTTATCAAATGTTCATATTTTTTATACAATTTTTTTTTAACAATTAAGGAAACATGTAACTTTGTTGTAAAAGTTTGAATGTGACAGTAATGTTACGTCCACTAAAGTCGCCAAGAGCAGAACAAACGCATGCAAATCATACTTGTTGAGATAAATACACCCCATATGATGGAGCTAGAGGAACATCGCCGTCAAGAAAAGGGAAATTAGTAATAATAAAATCAAAATCATCCCTTTTACCATAAATTTTAGTTTCAATTTTACCAGGGTCAAGGATAATAATTTAAATTGATGAAAGGGCAGTATTTAGAATCATTGTTTGCCTTATTAAGTTTCAGTTCTTGTTGGTAAATTAGATCAACATAATCATTGAAGTTGACCACTGTTTTGTGCGGTTCCATTTTGTAGTTTTTTTTTTCACAAAGTCCCGGTCGTAACAACACAGAAAAAGATCTGCAACGAGAAGTACACAGTTTATACCCATGGAAATTCCAATGTTGATAAACGATGTTTGCCAAAACTAACAAAATATTGTATAGATAAAGACAAACTTTAAACGGCGTTGTATAATTTCCATCCAATTTATTTGTTTACTTTTGCAAACATAAGATCCTTATTGAAAGTGAAAAACTGCACAGAAACAAATGTATTTGAAGCACATTAATTATACAAACAACATTGTGGTGATATAACACTTTTTTTTTGTTGTGATCAAGTAAATGTGGTCAAACCAGAACTTTGGACAGCTGCAGCATGACCTACATCTAAATATAATCTTAGGTTTAGTTAGTTGCTTTCAAGTTTGTTTATTAATTTTAACAAAACTGAAAGTATAATTTTCTTATTACTGATTTAAAGAGTTATATTATTTTATCTTCTATGCCTCGCAACACGGAAAATTCCGATTATAAGAACACGGAAAATACCGATTATCAGAACACGGAAAATTCCGATTATCAGAACACGGAAAACTTTGGTTTATGGTCCCTCCTTGTGCTTGTTCTATGATTCAGTAAATATACACCAAACACAGCACTTTTAGGTGATATGGGCTAGAAGCTCACAAACAACATAAACATGAATTTTTGTTTATAGTGTAGAAAAATGTAACAAATGCAGCTAGTTTAAAGCAAGCAGATATTACGCATCATTTATAACGGGTGCTGTTAACAGAGAAGGACATGCTTACCCCTTCGGAGCACCTTATGCACACTCAGTTGAAACTGTGAGTGCCTTTGTTTTGAATGTTGTGTTTTTATTTTTGTGTTTTGTAGTTGTGTAACGTCATTATTTTCTGTGTTCTCGTTTTTGCCATGTCTTCGGGCTTCGTTTTTGTAAATACCACTCCTTTGTTCTTTCGGTATTCTGTTGCTGGTGTTCGATAAATCTTCTAATATTTTCACACAAAAACGATGAAAGGGTATGTAGTAAATGCATTTGAGACAATGTATGAACAAATACATAGTAAAATAAAAGTGCTGTTAGCACTAATGGAACGATTGGACTCCATGTTTCTTTAAAACAATATTTAAAAATTATGTGTGTCGAACAGAATCCAGTACTATTCCAACCAATATTTGATATACCTACAACTAATCTCTACTGCAGGAAACAATTTATGAAATATATTATGTGATAAATAATTAAGATGTAGAAGATTATTAAATGGGTTTTAATATATAGCCCATGTTAAACTACCTGCCATCTTATGCATACTAGGAAACTCATATAATTGAAAAGATACATGAATGAGTACACCAACTTAGGACTAGTGGGACCAAGCTCTTAGGTTGCAGAGATTTTTAAAAATAGAATACAAAATCAAGACAACAATAACTCATAAAAAGAAACAAGAAATGGAACATTCCATATTCCGGGGAGCAGCAAAAATTGAAATCTGGTTCTACTGTTAATCTTAATTAAAGTCTTTTCATTACTTTTACTTTTATTGTTAGATGGAACAATCTTGATCGAATAATAATGTATCAATAAATATAAAATACCACCATTATTGCCACTGACTTAGATAGTATTAGAACATAAAATAGATATTTATAGTTATTGAATGTTATTTGTGGGAAAATACCACTCTGGCCTGTCACCCATATAAGCTGCATGCCTAGACTTTCTCTACAAAGATCAAACATATATCCCATCCAGTGTAGAACCACAAAATATTGCACTTAGAACCACAAAATGTGTTACACTTCAACGGATGCCTGAATACATAGGCAAACTGTATTTCAGAGCAACCAATAATTTGGATTTGCAACGCATTCAAAATACTCATCTGCAATATTGGACAGATTCCAGTGTCTTGAATTTTTCTATTAAAGCAATGACCTATCTTTCAGCAACCCTATGTATATTAAAAAAAATTAACAAATTTCAAACAAACAAACAAAAACTAAACAAACTAGAAAATGAATAAGTAAAAACATTGTCTTTTATAAGAAGAGAAGGAGTTTAAATCAGCAGGTAGTGCTTGTGAGGAAAAAGTGTCTTCATTTTGCTATCTTAAAAATCATTCAAATTAATCAAAAAAGGGACAAAAAATAGAAACAAATACTTTAAGTTGTCTTTTATTAGTTGAGCAGAAGTTTACAAGTCAGCAGGTAATTGCTTTTGATAAGAAAACTATTTTTTTCAATCTCTATTATAATTTCTAAAACACTAATTGCACAAGTGATTGTTCACATAATGATACCTCAGTCCACAATCTATTTATAGACAAAGCAAAGAGAAGTGAACAGCTGATTGAAAACACACATTGCTGTAAGTAGAAAAGCAAAATAATTCTGCTACATTTGTGATGTTTTATTATTAAGATGTATACAAATTTAAGAGGTAATTTATTCAGCTTGTCTGCCAACAGGTGTCGAAAGGAAGCAATCAACAATGTAAACTAAATGACCGATAATTGACCACTGGTTTATCAAATCATTAACTGACTGTCACAAATATTAATAATAATATTAACAATCTTTATTACTGAGATAGATATCACTTTCAAATTAATTACGGTAATCAAGTTATAATAATGTTCTTGTCCAGTGGTATGCGATTGATAAACACCTGTTGATATGTCAAGAAATAAAATACTCCGCAAAAACCGGAAACGAATTCAGAACTATACTCCAGTGTATGTTATAAAAAAGATAGCGAGCAGGCAGGAAACTTCCGGTCAACAAGGTTTGGAAGGTCGTGACATGGAAACGATTATTCCAATCGTTCCAAAAACTATGCAATGAAACAACGTTTTACTTTGGTTCTTCCTCTTGTAGTCACTTTAAGGCCTTCAACAATAAGCTTTGCTAATACCTTAAAGTAAATTCAAAACGACCTCTAGCACAGATTTGAGCGGAATTCATTGCAAGATGTCGAAAAACGTTATATCAATGTATCAGTCCTTTTGGTCATGGATGCAGGATCGCTATGAAATATCAAAATACCGTATATGGCAATGTGTTCTTACGGTTGATGTCATCCGTTATCCGACAACAAAGACAAACAGATAATTATATACCGAAATTACTGTGAATTTATTTTCTGCATATGCACATTTCGACAACGTATGTCTCTTCAGTGCAGATAAAATCTAAACGTTTCAAAGAAAATAAACTAAAAGATGTTCAAAAACTGATAGAGAACAAATAACCAATATGATCTAAATGCAAAGCCAAAATAAGCTAAGGACAGAGCTTTGGATGAGGGAGATTTTCAACAAAATTTGCAAAAATTCAGACATTGCAAGGATCCAAATAGAATCGGCTTTCGGGTGAGCACTGAAGTACTGACTACTGGGCTGGTGAATACCCTCGGGGACTAACAGTCCACCAGCAGAGGCATCGACCCAGTGGTAACAAATAACTAAATACCGAAGTTACTGTGAATTCATTTTCAGCATATGCGCATTTCGACAACTTTCTTTTCATTTTAAATAACTATTTTGTTAAATTACTTAATGAATGAAACCTAAATGATCAATTATTAGACAAAAATGGCGGAATAATACCACTGAGACACCTTAAAAGAGATAGGTTATACATTCCTGTCCCAATAATTCTTGTCTCTTGGATGAACGCACGGAAAAAAGGATAAAGTGTTGAGAGACTTTTTATAGCGTTTCTTAAAACCTTTGCTTATAATTCTCTTATCATAACATTGGAAGTGTTGCAAGTGAAATGAAATATAATTCTGAACGAAAAATTAACCACAAAATATTGCGTTATCTAGATATCCTTTCCTAGTTGATAGAACACTAACATTTTATGGGTAATATTATTTTCACATTTGCCAGAAAGATTATAATATATACCCTAAAAATTAATATGATACAGGTATATCTTTTATTGCAGTGTGGTAAAACAATTCCCCGTGGTAGAGATGTATGCTCTTTATTTTTCTTAGATATGTTGTACTTGTACATGAGATAATAAAAGGATTAACTCCATCCATCGTAGTTTGTCCTTAGCTATATTTGAGGTATTACTGGTTATTCGGATTTCGTTTGCTTTTATGCATTTTAAACATTTTTTGAATATATTGAGGAATAAATTTCCGAAATGGCCATACAGCCCATTAAAATTAGTGCAGTTGGAGTTAACATATGTGTTATGGTCTCATGTTCATTTACTCCATATCCTTTCGTAAAATATATGGTAATATTTTTATTAGTCTTTATGTCGGGCAACGGATGACAACAGTTGTAAAAACACTTTGCCAGTTGTTTGTTGACGATCAAGCACCCATGAGTATGCCAGTTGTTTGTTGACGATCAAGCACCCATGAGTATGCCGGTTGTTTGTTGACGATCAAGCACCCATGAGTAAAAACAATCATGGATGTAGCTTTGTTCGACAATTAGCAATGAATTTCGATAAAACCGGTGTTAGGGACCGTCTTGAACTTACTATGAGGTTTGAAAAAATCTCATTATTGAAGGTCTTATAGTGCCTTCAAGATGAAGTACAAAAAAATACCAAAGTTGCATAAAACTCGGATGTAAATTTCGTGCTGTACACGTGTTTCAAGGCGTAACCTCTCATCAGCAGCATTAAAAAACAGCAATAAAAGCGTTGTTTCATTGCTTAATTTTACTAAGTATTTGTAGAAATTTTGTCTCATTTGTATTTAATTAATATAAGGGCTTTTGCCCTTGTAATCCTATGTTACTTTGTCAGTCAGTTGTTGTTTCCCCATTATATAAACATGTGATATGCATTGACTAAAGCCAAAAATGATGTCCCAAATTATAATCAGATATAGAAAACTGATTGACAATTTGATGTTAGTATAGACATTTCTTTGTGATTGAAATGTATATTGCAATCTGCAATCCATCGTACATCTCACATTAGAATAGAACACTTGGAAATTAATATACCCCCTAAAGCATGGCTCTGTCCTTAGCTGTTTTTGAATTTCCATTTAGATCTTTTTGATCATCTGTGCTCTGTTAGATTCAACATATTTTGGGTTTATGGTCCTCCAATTGTTTTGATTTTATCTGCACTGAAGAGACACAAGTTGTCGAAATGGCCAAAAGCATAAACTGAATTTATAGTAACTTCGATATTTTGTTTTATAGTAATATTCCAAACTGAGCTAACGACCAACCTTTCAATAATGGCTCAAACTGAAATACTACTTATTTGTGGTATGAATTTTGTAATATTGCAAATTCAGTTCACAACCCATTTTTCAATACGACCCACATATGTACCGGTAGTTGCTTTAGTTATATTGCAAGCTGGGTTCAGAAGACATATCTTTGATTTTCTGGTCTTTCGAACGTTTAGATTTTATCTGAGACATTAGTTGTCGAAATGCGCATATGCAGAAAGTAAATTCACAGTAACCTCGGTATTTAGTTATTTTACAAAAACGACTCGAACAAATAATAATGTATTTTTCAATATCGCAAACTCACCAAACGACCCACCTTTCAGTCACCAGTAAAACTGAAATAAGCCATTTGCTGAAAATGTTGTAATATTGCAAAATGAGTAATTGACCCTCCTTTCAATGACGAATCCACTCGAAACAACGACAGTAAAATACCGAAGGAACAAATGAGTGAAATTTACAAAAATCGAAGTCCAAAGGCATGGCCAAAACGAGAACACAGAAAACGATGAAATAATGTTAAAAACAGTTAATTTCATAATATTGTTTGCTCATTTTGACTAAGGGTCTAACAGAAGGTAGCTCTTTCACGTAGTCGAGCAATTATATTTGTGAAATCACGTGACACGCTTGGGGTATTTTGGCTTTTACGTTTAAAGCAAAAGTGTAATCACGAATCAAGCCCACTTTTAGTGGAAATTACGAATAACGGCCCCCCAAAAGACTTTTCACAGGTCGAGTTTACACCCCTTCCATCCTCTCTTTAATTACGGCTCAAACTGAAATATTACGGTTATTTACAGTTAATTTTGTAAGATTGTAACCGTATGAGAGTGGGAGCAGGGGGAGTGTCTTATCCCGGAATATTGACTTTATTTTTTCTAAATCCCGAAATCCCAAACTACAAAGAACTTACAGACTGATGAAATCCCGGTTCCGAGTGAATTTATTTCACGAAGCCCCGGGCTTAAATCGATAAAAATCCCGAAATTCCGAACTAAAAACATCTTATCCCGACATCCCGATAATTATATAAAAATGATAAGGAAAAAATAACATTTCGTGATTTTTTTCAAAGATATAATCGGTAATCCCTATTTTTTTATGTTATATTTACAACGTGATTCATTTAAGCGCCCTTTATACTACTTTTTCTCCAAAATCTTTTGTTTTATTCATACAAGAAAATTCAATCTTTTCCCTATATGGACTTTTTAAAAATATCGCTATTTTCAGAAGCTTCTCCCGGAAAAATTTGGTCGATGACCAACTGATTTTTGCTAAAAATTTGAAGTGCATTTAATGAACTTTTAGCCACAAAAATTAGAAAAATTTACCGTTTTGTTTTTAGTCCCCTGAACTATAATTGTTGAAGTATGACCATATTCGGTATTGAAATTGGAGGAAATGTCGATTTAATTTTTACAGTATAAAAGAATCGATAAAAACTATTGACATTAAAATTATTGTATTAACTTTACAATGCCTCTCAAAGTTAGTTTGTAAGTTTTTAAAAGATGACTTAATTTGCTGGATAATTTATCTTTCAGAAGCATATCAATAAAAGTTGGTCCCAACTACTGTAAATTACAAATTAAATGAATTATGTTAATTAATCTATTGAATTCATTACTTACTATCCACCCCATGCAGAAAATTCTCTTCTTTCTATTGGTGAAATGTCTGTCTTGCACGTTTTCATGCCAGATTTGCATTCTTCTTGTACATTTTCTACACAACGAAAAAACAATAGTTGGTCCCTAATAAACCGTTGTACACATGTTAATATTTCATTTTCATAGTTCGTATCTCCTGGTCTCGACGTTTCTGTTAAAACTTCGTTCTGTGATATACGTTTTCCACCCCATGAACTAAATTCTCGTTCATATCTTGAAGGTTCTAATATTTCGGAATTTGCTGGATTCGAATTTCTTTTTCCCGCCCATGGATTAAACGTATAACGCTTCAGAAACATACATTTAATTCGGTGAAGTCCATTACCGCCAGTTTCTGTTTGTTGTGGACAATCGTTTGCGCCAAGCATTGCTTTTGTGCATAATAATAATAAGCAAGTTCCAACATGCTTATTCCACATTTCTCGGAATTTATCGTGACCGATCCTGAACGAAAAATGACTTATATAGCAATCTGATCTCAATTGCCTCCCTTTCAAAGAGAGCAATGGGCGACAATAAAAAGGTTGTTTTGCATTCTGATATTTTACACGAGAAGAAAATTAATCTTGTAGGAGTGGAACCAATTATTTGTATTGAATTGAGTCTTCTTGACATACACTGACGGGAATACAAATATTCTGAAGAGTTTTTAACAGTCAATTTTATTGCTCATATCAGGTTAATAGTTAGAAATGGGGTACTTGATTCTCCGTCAAGAGAATCTCTATTTAGGAAGATTATAAAACATGGAAAGGCAAATATCGTGCAATGAATATAAAGTGAATCATACAACAAATTGACATAATTGTAGTAATAATCATATTGTATTAGAAATAAGATAATCCGAAATTTCAAAAAGGATAAATAATAAAATAGGATAAAATGAAATAAAAAAAAGATGAAATGTTTGCGCATTGTGTAAAATATTAACAATAAATATAGACATACCATAATCTCCAACAAACCAACGGTGGTTATGAAATATGTCTTTATTCACCAATTAATTAGCAATATAAATTGGTGGTTTTAAATTTTAATTATCTTTTTTAAACGCGCCGAAGAGCGTTTGAAATTTTCATTAAATCGTCATTTCAATCTATGTTATCTGCACTGAAGAGACATAAGTTGTCGAAATGCGTATCTGCAGAAACTAAACTAATTATGTTCGGCATTTTGTAATTCAATATATTGAAATATAAATCATGAGCAACTAGAAATATGTGAAAATATGTGTAATGAACCCTACTGATCTATTATTTTTGATATTTTATTTTAAAAACATTCTACCACCATATATCATGTGCAATATCTAACTGTATTAAATATTTGTTAATATTATTAAGCAATTTTTTTTATTATTTTTCTCTCTTTTTACCGATTCTTCATGCGTTTATTAATTTGTATTAATGAATGGCTGTTTTAGTAATGAAACATCTGTTTAATATCGATACTTTTATAACCCAGAGATATTTGGACATTTGGACTTCAAATTGAATTACTTGTTTTTCATTGAATATTCTCTTTAGACATGTAATATAATACGTTTTAGATATTCATTTAACAAAATTTTTAATTCTAATGTGACAAATGAGTTTATCTATTATTTTTCTCAAATTTATTTCTATTGTTCAAAATAGGCATGCCGCGCTGAAACCCGGATAGAGTAGTTTGAAATTTTTGGACAATAATCTGTTAACATAACAACTATCTTTAATTATTTCTATATCATTGTTATTTTGTACTGTTATTCAGTTTCTATCTTAGGTATGGAAGTGTCTAGATACCACAAAATAAACAATTTGGAATTCCGTATTTATTTTATAAAGTCAGAATTTACAAGATTAGAAACAGTGCTCCCATTCCGAGTACCAAGTTCTAATTGAACTCAATGAATAAATGTTGGATTTACCAGTCGTATAGAGATGAGTGCTATTTCCCAGAATGAAGACTGTACAACATGGAATACCCGTGGAAGTTTTGCGGTACATGTAAAACCGTAAACATGTTCAATTTACATCTATTCAACGTCTTAAATTCATTCTGCATCAGCAGCAGACGTTTAGGAAATTATTCCCTTGTGTGTAAATTCCATCAGGAACCTGCATACAACCAAAAAGTTAAAGAAAAAAAAAATTAAGTTAAAGAAAATCAAATTCATAAATTTAATGAGTCCGTCAGCGCGTAAAGGAATTTAATGAATTAAAACATCGGCCCGTCTTTCCGTTTAAGTCAAACTCGCAGCTATAACGTGTGCCTTTAAAGAAAAAACAAAAGAAGATAATATCAAAACCTTAGGAATTCAAGACTGAGAAGGTTCACCAAGAAATTTCAGACTAAAAACCTAAAATTCAGATTCAGATAACAAAACTGTCAAAATAAATAAAGTAAGAACTGAAAACGAAATACTAAAAACAGAAAGGTCGATTTTTACTCACCATAGCCAGACTTTGCAAAATAGGTTGGACGATGATGTAATTATTCTGGAAAAAGCAACAACTGAAATATGTAAATGGAACCGTGACATTCAGAATTTTGAACAGACTCGGCTGACCATGCATTATCAGAATAGTCAAATGTTACATAGGAAAGTAAATGATCTAAAGGAACAATATGAAAATTATAGATTTGAAAGTGAAGTATATGCAGTTTCTGCAGGCAATAGACAACAGCAACCTCCAATTGATAACTCTTACAAAGCAAAGTAAAGAGTTCAAGAGGACCGTTACCTAGGCGATAAAACTAAGTGTATATTGGGCAAACTCGGAGGCTGAGTTTAGGTAGAGTAAGGAAGAATTTAACCCGACAAAATTTAACATTTGGACTTTTATATCTTTATTATCTTTGGGCATTTAATATAATATGCTTTAGACATTCATTTAACGCAATTCTTAGTTCTTATATGTGACAAATAACAAAACACTGAGGTTACAAATGAATTTATCTTTTATTTTTTTCTTTAGTTTTAATCTCCCAACTATTTCTATTGTTCAAAATAGGCATTTCGAGCTGAAAGCCGGATAGAGTTGTTTGAAATCTTGGACACAAATCTGTTAACATAACAACAAAAAAAAATCTACTTGGGATAATATATCCAATATTCATACCATAACCCCATATTACCGTATTTGCTTCATACTACCGAAGTTCTCATGGTAATACACTTTCTTCACTTTTTCTAAATTCTGAACAAAGATAAAAAAACGGGCCCTTCCTTTAATATAGGCTTCCATTATATATATATATAATACCGAAAGTTATATTTTTATATAGCCTAGGTAGCCGCGTGGTCTAGGGCGCTGGACGTAGTGCAGGCGGTGTTGCCATAGATGTCACAACAGTGATGGTTCGAATCCTGGAGAGGGAACTGCCAATGTGCAGATCTAACAGTGTTGGGCTGATTTTCAGACGTATATATAAATAATTCATCCAGCCCAGTATAATGTCTCACGATATTATCCATTTGACAGGTATAGTATGAAGAGTTGTCACATACTTCAGACAACTATATATATATATATATATATAATGGAAGCAAGTAGAACAAGGCTTTCTTAGGCCCATAACTCCCTCAAATCTGTAACTCATGGAGGTAGACTCATATACAAACTAGAGCTGTCGCCGAATGGCGACCAATTATGCCCCCTCTCACTGAACCTTGAATCAATATGGCAAGTGCAAATTTAAGTGTGTGTGGACACATACAGGTGTTGATACTGTACAAGTATGGACCAATGATATACCTTCACCTTTTTTCATCAAAATATACAAGTTCTGAGCCCCAAAATCATTTCTGTGGGTGCTCGCTTTTTCCATTTTTCATAACAACAACAGCCATTTTCAAAATTCTGAGAACCAAAAATATTTCTATGGGTGCAAGGCAACCTTCCTGTAAAGTTTCATCCAATTTGAGACACTTTGAATTTTCCCGCCTTTTTCATGTTTCCATGGCAACGGTAGCCACTTTGAAAATTCTGATACCCAAAATCATTTCTGTGGATGCTAGACAACCTTCCTGTAAAGTTTCATCCAACTTGAGGTACTTTGAATTTTTTCAGTTTCCATGGCAACCACGGCCGTTTTGAAATTTCCAAAAGATGTGTGTGTGTGTGTGTGTGTGTGTGTGCATCTACTTATTGTTAGTTAGATTCCTTTGAAGTAGTTGGAATTTGCATGCCAAGTGTCTGAAAAACATCAAAAGTTGTGTTTTTTATTCGTACGGACGTACGAACGGACGAACAGACGGACGATCGGACGGACAGACAAGGATAAAACAATATGCCCCCGACCTTTAGTCGCGGGGGCATAAATAACACATCAATATCTGCAATGGTTTAGAAAAAAAGTGAGGAAAACTAATATTTTACTAAAATTTTCTAATTTCAAGGCCCATTACTTCGTCAAAAATCAGTGGACCGGAACCAAACTTTAACTTGATCTGTAACTCATGAAGGTAGACTCAAATACAAAATATCAGATCAATACCTACATGTACAATAGTTTAGAATAAAAAGTGCAGAAAACTGATATTTTACTAAAATGTTCTAAGTTCAAGGCCCATAACTCCGTCAAAAATCAGTGGACCAGAACCAAACTTTCACTTGATCTGTAACTCATGGATGTAGACTAACATACAAAATATCACATCAGTATCTGCAATGGTTTAGAAAAAAGTGCGGAAAACTGATATTTCAATAAAATGTTCTCAGTTCAAGGCCCATAACTTCGTAAAAAACCAGTGGACCGGAACCAAACTTTAACTGGATCTGTAACTCATGAAGGTAGACTCACATACAAAATAGCAGGTCAATACTTACAATAGTTTAGAAAAAAAAATGCGGAAAACTGATATTTTACTAAAATTTTCTAAGTTCAAGGCCCATAACTCTGTCAAAAATCAGTGGACCAGAACCAAACTTTAACTTATTCTGTAACTCATGGAGGTAGACTCACATACAAAATATCACATCAGTATCTGCAATGGATTAGAAATAAAATGTGGAAAACTGATGCGGGACAGACAGACTGACAGACAGACGGACGGAGTGCAAACCTAAAGTCCCCTTCGGCTATTGCCGGTAGGGGACTAAAAAGTGTATAATTAGCAAATGATTGCCTTGGAATCATTTTGGCCATCCAATCTGCAGCTCATATTATCGGTCTGCCAGTGCACTGATTGGATATTATTAATTTCTGTTATTTTCATTGAGAACTTCATATAATACTGCATTAAAAATTACATCTGCAATAAAATAATTTAAAAAAATCTACAAAAGAGGGGCCCTAGTTTGCGTTAAGTTGAAGCAATATTCGTTAAAATTTGGGGTAATCACCTACAGGTCAAAATTAAGGACGGAAAACCAATGGCAACATATAAGGTTCTGCAGTTGAAAATTGACAAATGGTTCTTCACGGACAATTACAGTTGGGAGAGAAAATGAGACTGATAAAGTCGTGAGAGGAGTAAACATTACTATTGTCGCCTATGAAAATTGAATTACACTACTCTAACCTTTATCACTAAACATCCCTCGCTTTGGTGATTTTCTGTATCCAAAAGAGCTCGAAATTAAGGATACTACAGATACTTCCATATCGGCCTCGTTCCTTAACCTTCATCTTAAAACTGACAACAGTGGTACACTTCAAACTAGAATATATGACAAACGCGATGACATCATTTTTCTAATAGTCAACTAACCCTTTCTTTGTAGCAACATTCTAATAGCTCCAGCATGTGGGGTTTTCATGTTCCAACTCATTCGCTACTTTGCGGATTGTGGTTGGTACAGTGACTACCTTGATAGAGCTCGGTTGCTTACAAATAGGCTACTTAAGCATGTGTTAAGCAAGGGTATGTTATCCATAACCTGAATTTATCACTACAGAAGTTTTACGGTCGACATCATGATCTTGTGCACCGCTATGGGATCACCGTGTATGGGATATCTGTTTTACAGATGACAACAGCTAAATTGTTTTTCCTCTACCGGATTCGACTGTACTACCGGAGTTGACAAGTTCAACGCAGAGAGTGTCTTATAAGAAGCAGGAAATGCTTATTGTACCGGTGAACTTGATCTTACCCAGGCATTTTCATATTGGGTCCGTGTTGTTCATCTTTGTGTGTGAGTGTGTCTTCATTTTCTTTTCTGTGCCGTACTCATGTTATGTCTTTGTTTCTTTGTTTTCCGATGTTGCCATTGTCCATGGATTATTCGTTTTAAACTGACGGTTCGGTTCTCACTGACTTTAATAACAATAAAGATTTAGCCATTCATGAATTCTAATCTTGAAGAAAGGGGACAAAGGATAGACATAAAAAATATTTAATGATAGAAATTTTTTGCTGTATATTATTGTAGTTAGGAAAAGACGTCGTAAATTTGTATCCATTTGTGTCTTGTTCATTTAGCTTTTTGTTAAATGAAAATCCAATTATGACCTTTTTCTGATCCTTTAAGAAATACACACATACTATTGAACGTTAATACCTATTTTTAATTACTTGTATATGTAAAAGATATTTTATACAAAATAGAAAAAAGTTTTTTTTTTTTAAATCTTTGAGCTAAGATAAGCAAATTAAATACACCATCTTCATTAATGGAGAGTTGGATTTCTATTGCTTTGTTTGAAGCATGTTTTGCCATTGCTTCTGAGAAAAAAATTCACGCCCTGAATTTATTGCCAAAAAGGGGCTCTAGAATGTATGTTTTGAATATTCACCAACGTGAGCATTTATTGATTTGCATTGAATAACTTGAATAACTAAATTCATACAATACCGTAAATATAGTTTCTGCAGACACGTTTCGACAACTATTGTCTTTGTTTTGTGAAAACTTTTGCTAAGCAATAAACTGAAACATGTATCAGAGCTGATAGAAAAAAAAATAACCAATGGGATCTAGATTATAAGCCAAAATCGAAAAGCTGGGCACAAGGGAGATCCTCCTTTAATGTAAACACAATTTTCTATAACACGTGTACAGCATAACGAAATTTACTGTTTATTATGCAACTTCGATATTTCAGTATTTTGAATCCATTGCCACTGCTGGTTGACCAGAGGTCTCGAGGGTATTCACCAGGCCAATAGTAAGACTTTTCTGAAATGAAACATTTACCTTGTGATTTGTAGAAATTTACTGTTTATCAAAATTCTAACCCCTTAAAATACTGAGGCTGCATTCCGTGTATGGCACTTGGTGGATGTCCTTGGTACTGAATTTGGTCTCCTTTTTCGATATTTTTGGCAATGAGTACTTCTTTTTTTGACCACTGATTGATTATTGCTTTCCATATTTGATTCTAATGCTGCTGATAAGACGTTACTCCTTGAAACACGTGTACAACATAACGAAATTTACTGTTTATTATGCAACTTCGGTATTTTAGTATTTTAAATAAAACATTACCGTTTTCAAATAATATCTGTATTCTGGCCAACACCGCCCCACTTGATAATTTGGTTGGTGAAAGCCATTGGAAAGTTACAGTCACAGTCTGGCAGCAGTGAAAAAAAGTATTTACCCAAAGAGTTAATTGTTGATTGACTTAAACTATCAATAGATATTATTTTCTCGTCTGTTTTACCGAATTCTTGTGGCAGTTTTATTTAATTGGAATTTACTTGAAACGTGGCCTTGATAGAAGAAAATTTCTGAACTAACCATGTGGATTGTATCCTATCATTTACATTGTTTTTACAAGTAATTACCAGTAAAATAAGTGAAAATTATTGAAAAAAAGTTTACGTCGTACTTCGGTACTGACCCGAAAGCCAGTTCTGTTTGGAACCTTACAATATCTAAATTTTTGTTAATTTTGTTGACAACTAAGGAGTATCTCGTGCAAAGCTCTGTCCTTAGCTGATTTTGACTTTACATTTAGATCATATTGGTTATTTAATCTTTATCAGTTTTTAAACTTTTTTGAGTTATGGTCTTCCAAACGTTTAGATTTTATCTGCACTGAAGAGACATAAGTTGTCGAAAATGCGCATATGCAGATATTAAATTCACAGTAACTTTTAGTAACTTGAAAGAGTTTTAAAAAGAGTTACATTACAAAATACAAAACATTATTGTTTAATAAAGAATGAAAGTCTCAATGTTTTGTATGCATTGCCAATATACTCAGTTTTAAAAATTTTCTCCTGGTATACATTTTGCAAATATAAAACAGCATCTAATTTTAATGTCTTATTATATAAGCTGTAGCTGTCTAGCAATCTTCACTTCTGAGAATTAAATTTTCAATTCTATGTGAAAACAAAGTTTCTACTATCAACAATGCTACGATAAACATGTTTTATTATTTACGTTTCGATTTAATGTTTGTTTTACTCCCTGGGAGCATCTACAAGACAATTTATTTCAACATGTCTGTTACTAATAATCTTTTAATACCGATACTCATACAGCAGTTTGTAATTGGACACATTTATTGTACCTTTGTCATTTCATTTTTTATACTTTTTGTATTTACTGGTGAGAAATATTTCCTGATTGTGATTGGTCGATTATCTTTTGGCTGTATAACAGAACATGGTATAAGATCAGCTACTGCATCAATATCATTGCAAGAACATGATAAAAAAAAATTCTTGTATAAATCTAATACCTTTGCCTGAATTTAAATACAATACAATACAATAACACTTTATTGCACAAACAGGTATAATAATTAAACAGTTAAAAAGAAAACATAAGATTAATAAATGTTGACTATGGCATGACAGTAGGTTTTCACTTAGTTCACAGTGTGTTCCGCATTTACTTATTTCACCGTAATAAATAGTAGTATTAATAAAAATATAGTTTCAGAGAACTTAATACCGGAGTTACTGTAAATTTATTTTCTGCATATGCGCATTTCGACGACTTACGTCTCTTCAGTGCAGATAACGTTTGGAAGACTATTAACTCAAAGATGTTAAAAAACTGAAAGAAAACAAATTAAATCGGATAATTAAATGTGCAAGCATACAACAGAAAACTGTGCGGGAAAGTAATTACTCTTTTATTTTATTTGGCCTTAATTCGGCCATCGTTAGGCGGTAGATATCGAGAAATAGAAAAGTTCTTGCCCTTTTTGTTTATATTGTTTAGCGGTAGGCAGGGAAACGAAAAATTCTGATGAGGCTCTTAATGGGAAGGAGGGGGGGGGGGGGGGTTNGGGAAGGGGGGGGGGGGGGGGTGTTACCACTGATTCAAGTTATCAACAACATTTTGCCGACATGCATAAATAATCATTCATTGCAAAAGTTAACTTTAGTCAATTTTCACAAAACAAAGCTATCAAACAAAAAATAAGTGGGTCTATAAATCTTCCAATTATTTGAAAATACACCTGCTAATCAAATATTGAGCAATTAACTTCTCTTAATAATACGGATCTCCTATTCGGATCACACTGGTAATTTGTCCTCTATCAGTTTGTAAGCATCTCTGACTTCATGGTCTTCTAAATGATTCGGTTTCATCTGCACTGAAGAGACATTAGCTGTCGAAATTACCATATGCAGAAACTAAATTCACTTCGGTATTTTGTTATTTGTTACCACTTGTCCGGAGCTGCTGATGTAAACTGTGTTAAAAACTAAGGAGTATATCCCTAACGCAAATATCTGTCCTTAGCTGATTTCGGCTTTTTATTTAGATCATATTGGTTATTTGTCTTCTATCAGTTTTGAAAAAACTTTGACTTTATGGACTTCCAAATGATTAGGTTTTATTTACATTGCAGAGACATAAGTTGTCTAAATGGTCATAGAGACTAATATGCAGAAATAAGTTATATGTTATTGTTTTTAGATGGATCAGAAATAAAACCAGGGTTTCTATGCCTTCTAAGAATTTAATTTACGAACACCTGCTAAAGAGGCGAATAATTTCCACATAATTCCAAACCGACATACTTCTGGACATGGTGAATAATGTGAAAACTGGATTCCATTTGATTTAGGTTACGCTGAAATCCGCTGAAGATTATGCCATGAGTAATAAAGGGATATGGAGTAAATGTACATGAGACAAATGCTCTAGAAATACATGGTAAAACAAAGCAATGGAACAACGCTTTTGTTCTTGTTCTTTATCTTGAAGTCATTATGGTGCTTTCAACAATGTAAATTGAACCTGATGCTAAAATATTTCTAACCAATCATCGATTATTAGTTGGAATTGGGTATGACATTGTTTCAGTAAAGAAATTTAAAAAAGATCTAACATATCTCAAGTCCTCACAACATAAAAATTCACTTTGATTATGGAAAAGAATGTATAGCAATTCTGAATGCTAAAATCTCATTTAAGATTTAATAAAGATCACTTGAATTTCAATTCATATTTCAACTAAAAAATGGTTTTGTTTCTTGCGATGTCATGTTGTTCTGTAATTTTCTCTTTATTGACCATCCTTTGGTTTGTCTTATCGGCTTCCTAAACACATTGTACTAAAATCATCTGTGTGAATATTATTTTATTGATATACAATAAGATCCACGGTAGTCTAAAACGACTCAAAGAAAAAAAAAGTTTATTTTTGAATGAGATAACACCGAGAAGACAAACCAATAAAACAAGAAACTTTGATAAAGATTATAACTAACAATCAATGATATAACTAACAATCAATGATATAACTAACAATCAATGATATAAAGGTGAAATATTACAAAATTGTCGAAGAGAACGGGACAATATTATCAGTTAGTGCAAGTTACACGTGTAGCTTTTTTTTAATTTTTGAATTTATGCTTTAATAATTACTCTTTTTTAAATCAATTTCTTTGCAACTCAGTTGGATCTGTAATTAGCTGGTTTGTCGTTATTTTTTTGTTCTTTTTGTTAATGTATTATCTATGAAATCTTAAACATGTATTGTTTCTCTAATGTAGTTTGAATTTGTACTGGATGGACATGTATTTCTTTTAGGATTGCTTATATAACAACCAATTCTTAAACGTGTTTTTTTGTTTCTCGAGTATATGTATTCTGTCTTTCACTGATCCGAAGGCGCTTGCTCTTGTAATTTTTTATTATAAGATTAAATAACAGTCCTAGATATGTGTATATTACTGTTTTTATATCTGCTATGTCATCGTGTTCGACACAAAATTTGGAATTTCTATTTGTTGTACTTTTGAAAACACTCCAACTTTCCATTTACAGGCAAATTGGTTACAAGAATGCAACTTGTATGAATGAAAGCTAGTTTGAATCAATGGTAAAATTGTGCAAATAAAGCAGTATCATCTGTTCATAGTAAACTTAATAGATAAATAGACGTGTCAAATTGTTCTGAAGATTTATTGTTTCTAAGACATTAACTCCAATTTTAGCTATATTTGCTCTTAGTTTTCAAGGTATATTGCAAATATGATATGAGATTATTTTGTTTTTGTCGTATCCCCTTTCATACAGAAAAAAATATAGGACGAAGAGTGCCTACTTTCTTTTAAACAAACGCTAGTAGGCCAATTCATACAACAATGATACCCTACAATGTATAAGGAGGTTAACTGTCATTTACATTAAAAAAAAAAAGAATTCAAGATAAGAATTTATTGAATGAGATTAAAAAAGTGGTAGAGACTCTATAGGAAAATTGCCTACATCCGATTAAACAATACAAATTGAAACTGGAAGATGGTCCAATATTTCCCATTATATAAAAAAAATGTGCAAACACTGTAGGAATGTACATGACGTAGTTCAACTAGTGAGGTCAGACATTACCGTGATTTTACTAATATACTTGTAAAATGTATAAACGGAGGTCTTTCTCATTTATTTACAACTTGCAATTTCTAAATGTAAGAACATTTTGTTAAAATCTAAGGAGTATCTCCCTTCTGTATAGCTCTGTCCGTAACTGATTTTGATTTTACTTTTTAGATGCCTTTGGTTATTTGATTTCTGTCAGCTTTTACACATACATGTATTTCGGTTTATGGATTTCCAAATGTTTTGATTTGATCTCCACTGAAGAGACATAAGTTGTCGAAATTGGCATATATTAATTCACAGTAACTTAGGTATTTTGTTATTCGACCTCTCATTTTACAGATTTCTATTGTTCAAATAATACACGTCGACTCTTTATATAATGTAAAATACTATGTCATCTAAAATACACGATAAACAAATAATTAAGATAATCTTACTGTAATGTGTAGTTGAGAGTAAAAAGTTGGCAACGGATTCCAATACATTTTTGTTTGCCCACACCTGAACAAGGTCCAGTCAAGACAAAATACTTACCAAGCTATTATATTATTTACCAAACTATTATAGTGACACCCCGAAATATTATGACTCATTTTTGAATGAACTTTCTGTGTATTTGTGTGTTCTGTGAAAAAGTGGTGTGTCTTTGTCCTGTTGCGAGGTTAAGCGATTTTTATGAGACTAATAAAAAAACTTGAAAATAATAAAGAAATCTTAGTTTGATTTTCATGCAGATCATTATGACTTACCTCAATATTATTCCATTAAGGTAGCAGACCTTGCTTAAGGAAGAAAAACTATCTAAAACAGTAAAACGTTTGACCCACGCAGTTTTATCAACGACCTTTGAACATTTATGTGAAAAAGAATTAAAATCATCTATGTTATTTAGAGGCTTACAATATATTTATAAAAATGGTTAAAACAAACATACAAGTGATTTTAAGAGTTATGTCCCTTAACCTAGGTCTACCACCTTAAGCATCTCATGTAAGCTCAGTGTCATAGAGAGAAATTGAAAAATGTAAAATGTAAAAAATGGATAACAGGAAACACCTACAATGGCTGAAAATTATAATTACTTGCCACAATCTACTATGGAATTACACATGAACACGAATAAGAAAAAAGACAATGTTTAGTTATATCAAAGCGGCTTAAAAATGTAAAGATTTATCAAGTTTTAATGACAGAGAATTACAGATGACTGCTTTAAAACCATTCAACAACAGAATATGATATGATAACAATATAAACAAAATAACGTCGAAAATGAATAAAATAAAGCTTTAAACCAGAAAATCACGCTAAAAATAAGTGCGTATAACTAATGTTCATTGAATACTAACTTGTGATAAGAGGAATGGAATATATCACTGAGTATGGTTAGTTGTGTGATCATTTGGATGGAGAATGATAATCGTTAAGCCTGAAATTTTTACAGGCATTAATCAAAGTGCGAATCGGTGAGAACATAATCATAGTAAAAGAAGGTAGTAACATAATTTCCGAACAGAAATGTGAAGAGCAGAAATATAAATGGCAAATAGAAAAAGAAGGTACCAATCCAAACGGTAAAATAGTGAACCGTAAAATAAAATGACTGTGACTTTAGATGAAGCAATGAATATAGTAATGAAATCAATACTGTGCATTACTGTACAGTAATAATTACTTTTTCTAGACTCGCATACATTGTGTCTATAATGGTAATGATCTCTTCGATTCTCACTTGGCATTTAGTCGTAAAGTTGACTGAGGTAGTCCGTAATACAGTGTAATGACGTCAGTTATGATACAGTATTTATCGTAGTCTGACTGCTGTAGGCGGAACCATTCTTCAGAATTCCATGTTGTGGGGAGGATTCCATCCGGGTATTGTAGGTAGAACCACTGCGCATGGACATTGAACTCATCTGCGTCATGTTAGTAGAATATGGTCGCCGTTTTGGTTTCTTCCTGCAACAACATATCATGTTCATAAACATCATTCGGAACTTTCGACCACTCAGAAAGTACATGTAAAAGTTTATTGCATGATTCAGATCTGAAAGAAAGAATATGATTTGGTAAAGAAGGAAATATTGAGCGTAAGAATGGACGGTCTGTTTATAGTCCCAATAATCATCTAATATGAAGAAGATGCAGTTCGGCATTGTTAGTATAACAAACACAACGGACACACTCACAAGCATCATAGTTATCTGCTGTTGGTGCTTTACCTTCTCTGTACCCTGAGTTTTGTCGATTTTGTTTGTCAATAGTTTCTGTCTACTCGTCGCCATTTTTATCCCTAAAATTATCATCGTATTGAAAATAAGAAGTAGAATAAAAGGTACGATGCTGTATGCAGCGCCATCTATCCAGTACCAAATTTTTGAGATAAAGTGCATGTAAGAAGCAACAAATGAGCACTGCCATACGTAGACGTTATGAGGGGTTTCAATTGATGTCCAGAAGAACTGTAGATTAACTCCCATCAGAATGACTGCCAAGACAGCCATGTTTATATACGCGCGTTTTCTGGTACATAACTCCGTTACTTTCAAAGGAAACCAAATCGCAATAAACCGTTCGACGGTCATTGAGACTAATAACCAGTTGGCATAATGCATCAAGAACGTACCAAGAAAAAACATCGTTTTGCATCCAGCATCATACATTCTTACGTCATATAACGTCAGAAGTAAATAAAGCAATTTGAAGATTAAATTTAGTCCATCTATTAAGGACAACATTGCCATATATACTGACGATGATGTAAGCGGCTTCATCCGACATATTGTTATGAGGGCACATACACTGCCTGGAAGTCCTAATACACAAAGTACGTACAGGTAATAATTATTGATGATGACAGCGGCTTTAAATTCAGGAACTTGTTGTAATTGTTGCAATAAAGTCAATGAATTTGTAGGGGATATTGTGGTCCCATTATCATTAGTTCCATTTGAAGATGTTGCATTGTCATTTATCCAATCATATGTCTCGTTGTATAAAAAGCTTGATGTTGTTGTGGCCATGGTTACTTATCGAAAGATAAAAACTGAAAAGAGATAATAAAAACGGTGTACCATAATTTTTGCTAAACATATTTCAGCAACATTAACTAAATGACTATGGAGATATGAATGGGAGGTAATTGTATTTAGCTTTCTTCATACCTTGCCTGCTGAGATGGGAGAAATTTATGAGAAGGAGCAATAACTAGCTTATCGTCAAAATTTAAACATTTTTTTTGTTGTTTTTGTTCTCTGAATTCGGTTTTATGGGAATACAGGAAAACAATTGACGATGAGCCGTTTGGTTGCACGCTTAGTAGCCAAAAGAGATTGTGCACTTAAAATCAACCTAAAACAATTGAAAAATATAGTGTCAGTCTTAAACACTGCCATGTTCAATATATTCCCAGAGTATTTTGCTGTAAGAAAGAATGCAGCTCCTGACGAAGCTTGTTCATTTGTTTGTATGGGGATATATCATGGCGTTCCGTTTTAGTGGCGCATGCAGCCAGAGCACCTGGAGAGAACCACCGACCTTCAGTAGATAATTGAAATACACCCTTACACGTACGGATACAAGTCCAGTGTACCCAAATGTGTGTTTTACGATGCGGATCATCAACTTACAACCAAGAAGTGATAGGCTACAGAGATTGTATAGGTGACCTAACTATCTTAACCACTCGGTCGCCAATGCCCCTACTTGACAAAATCTTCCCTGACCATAGATGTGGCATTTGCTTTTGAGTCAACCATTCTTGTAGATATGCTGTTATTCGATCTAATTGAATGAGAAATATGTAGGTAGGTAATTTAAAATTTATGATGCTTAGAAATCTTTAAAATGTTAAAGATTCTTTTAATATTCTTAAGAATCCACATATGTTCGACATGCCAGAACATATATGAGGTGAATATAACACGCAAAATGATTTTCATCAATCTCCAAATCAGTGGGACACAGCTTCTTCTCTATCAGATTATCACCCTGTAATAATCTAACATAGGCAGAGCTATGTACTTCTGTTTCGGAGATTGGATTTTCATGCAGACTATTCTGTACTACATTTAACAAGTCTTAAATCAACATAAAGCAATCAATCAGTACCCATCGAAGTAACGACAAACGAAAGTGTCTGATAATATCATAGTGCTTGTACAATGCTTTAGTACATAATAACTAAATACCGAAGTTACTGTGAATTTTGATTCTGCATATGCGCATTTCGACAACTTATGTCTCTTCAGTGTACATAACTGATAAGATTTTAATGACTTGGGGGGTTTCAGGATATTAATCGAACGACAAGACAAGACTATACCGCAAGTGACATCCAAGTTAAGATAATTTCACTTTTTCGTTTTAATTGATTCTAACCTTTTTTTCCTAATGTGCTGTAATTATGTACTTTTCAGTCGGGATCATTTTGTGAATAAATTTGCCTGGTGCATATTGAATCCTGATCAGTCGTTTTGTCCACTTTATGCAAAATGAAATATAGTCCATAATAGATTAAGAACTTGTTATTTCGTAAAACATAAATAAATTAGGAATGCTATTTCTTCTGAATAAACCAGCTTAATTTCAGTATTCGAATTGAAAGAAATGTTTGCAAAGTCTTAAATTCCAATATTATTTGTCTTCATGAGCATCTCAGCATGATTGTAAGACTCAGAATAAAAGTATAGACTGCAGACATGGTACGAATTCCCCCTTTCCTCGTTCTTGCTTCGGTATTCGTTTGCCGATGTATTTAAAAGAGTACGGTATAATTATATAGATAACTATACAATCTATTTCACAATGACAGTGTAATCAAATGTCATTATATCCTAAAATGTAATAAAAATTATATTTTGCACGCCAATAAATTTTAGTGCATTTCCTCCAACACAAATAATACCCTGCTTTGTACGTACAAGACAAAAACCCCGCTGGATGACTGAGCCGAATCAGTAATATTACTTGTATGGAAACTGCAATATTCTATTGAATAAAACGCACCGAAAACCCACCGGTTGCAGATCATCACGATTTATTTTTGTTAAAAGACTTCATTGATCCGAAGGCAAATCCAATTTATTTAACATGAAATGGGACGCATAGTTTAAGGTTAGCAGGTAAATTTACATGTAAAGACAATTTTACCCTGCTGTTAAATTCAGTAAACACACTCAAGTGTTGTGTTTTACATATATTCCTTTTTAGCTAATTTCTTCAATATTCGATGCAACTTTTTTCAGGTAAGTAGCTTTTAATTACTTGTGGTGTGGCCTCCATTTTTAGGAGCACCTTTTAATGACTAATCAGCTTTTTACATCGATACTGAAGTTGTAGTGTTACAAATTAACAAGGTTATGGCGTAAATGTGAACAACAAGAATTTCTAATTCGCGCAGGATAAAAACAATTAATGATGCAAGGAATATTTCCGAAGAAGTTTCTTTCAGACAACAACAGACAGGTCATACACTGACGGTCACTGCTTTTGTCGTCTTTTCCAAAAACACTTGATTAATTCAATGTAGATAATTTTAAACCTATTTATTAGTAAATTTATCATTAAAAGCAGATACCAAACACCAGTTGAATCCTCGTCCAAGTTCAGAAATTCTATTAACTAGCAACATGTTAAAAATATGAAATGGGAAAGGAAAAAAATACCGTAAAGTATATACATGAACAATTACAATTTTTTATGATATATAATTTTTTATGATATACAAACAAGTCTCACAGGAGCTCTGTGTCCTTTTCTCCTAATCTTTGTTGGTTTTAATTCAAAAAGGATAAGCTTTGTATTATGTTTTCTATTTTCTATTTTATAAAAGGAAATTATTATCAAGGTGACTTATACCTGGATACGGCTTTATTAAGATATAAATAAGTATATGTTTATTTTCAGATAAAGAATTGAGTATATACAAGTAGAAGTATTGTGATATCAATATAGTCGTTTATCATAGCTATTCTTTTACAAATAAAAAAAAACGTCAGGAGCCAAGATTCAAAGGACAAAAAAGACAAGAAAAAAAAATAATGATAACAATAAAATAAAATACATGTAGAATAAAAAATGAAATTGAAAAAAATAAATAAATGAAAAAAGAATTGTATCACGTGTTCCTTCATTTTCGAATATTCCAGAATAGTTGGATTAAAATTTAACTTCACAGAATAATGAGTTCTTTTTTATTTTGTAGGAAGCTGCGTGGTAATCTTTAAATGAAAAGAACAGAGGTGACAAGTAAAAAGGCAATATATATATACGTCTAAAAATCAGCCCAACATTTTTAGATCTGCACATTGGTAATTCCCTCTCCGTGGTGAGAACCGTCACTTTTGTGACATCTATGGCGTTACCGCCTTCACTACGTCAAACGCCCTAGACAACGCGGCTACCTAGGCTGAGAGAGTGAGGGAGTGACTCGTTTATTAAGTTGCCATTTCACTTAGTGCAAAACCAAGCCATTATCACAGACTACAACAGATTTAAATAACCATGTGTCTCCAAACTTTTCAATTTTACCAGCTACCTTGAATAAGCCTCAAGCTATTGTTAAAATCATTCATACCCAAAAGTTATTACATCAATAAAAAAAGATCAGTTCTAAATGCAACCTTGTTATTTTTGAAATGCATTTCATACTTTTGGAATAGACTACACTCCTCTTTTATTCAACCAAACTTTTTTGAAAGTTACTTATACACGTTTGACTAAATCTGCTGTTATAGTATTTTATGATTATATATATGTATATGATATTTGATTGCTACACTCGTACTAGCACTAACCAGTCGATATAGGAAATTATTAAATAGTTATGTAAAATATGATTAAAATTATCTATGCAATATAAAATGATTAGAGCAAATATAAATAGGTTTACTGGACAAATACGGCCAAACAGGCCCAATACGGATTTACTGGCTCAATATGGATTTACTGGCCCAATACGGGTTTACTGGACCAATACGGTCAGGCCCAATACGGACTTCCGGTTCATTACATCTTCAACAAAATGGCGGCAATATCATGAACAGAACATAATTCCATGTGAATAGCCTGCTAGACTGCTACAATGTAAACCAATCGTAAATTTTTTATTACTATTTAATTTAAAACGGAAATTCAGTTTCATTTCCGGGGTCCGATCCCGTTTTTCTACATTCAATTTGCAGAAGTTCAAGGACATCTATGACAACGCTGGTTTGTTGACATTCTAAAAAATACTTTGATAGTTCAGTGATGTTTAATATGAAACATCATAGCATTCAAACATGTCAGCAATCAGATTTCAACACAAAATGCCACGAAGATCAGAAAAGTAAAACTTTTTCAGGTAACCACCACTCGCTGAATAATTTTGAACTTGAATCATTTGCGTGGNACCCCTTTCCTTAATTGGAATGCTTCCATAAGAGATTGGCGTGTATAGGCTATTCGACTGAAAACTTTCAAATAAATTGGCATTACTCTTTAAAACACCATAATGCTCAAATAATTGTGAAGATTGTCAATCGTTAAATGAGAACAACTTAGCGTCTGCTTCGCCGGAAATGTTCACAAACAAGGACCGACAACTCTACATAAAATCAAAAATCAAAGAGCTGAAGTGCTGTTGAGATTACAGTACATTCTGAGATAGCTTTTAATGTTGAGATCGTGAATTATGTGAAGTCTCACACATCGCCATTGCCAACAAAACAAACCGCATTATTTTGATACCATGAATTCAATTTCTTTCCAAAAAACACCATAAATATTTCCACTGCTTTGGAATTTATCCAAGTAACACTGATTTTTTATTTTTTATTTTGAAGAACCTCAAGTTCAGGTTGCACATGTCTGAAAGCAACCCCCTTGTTATTGATGTTTTCCTCCGTTCTCTGGTTTTAGTTCGACTGGCCAAAAAAGCTAAATGAGATATTGCATAACACAGGGGTTTGGCAAATCTGTTTGTCGAAGCCAGGAGAGAAGGTAGGTTTTTTAATAATTTCAGGGAGGGGGGCTGGTATTTTTAGAAAAAAATTCTTGCCCCCCCAAAAAAATCTGACCAGCACCTTCAGTTGGTTAAAAAATAATCTTGCTCTGACTTTGTCTATTAGAAAAAAGCCTGGACCAACAAAATTTCCGTCCTAGCATAGTGTACAGCTGAAAAAAAAATCTGGCCCGCGGGCCAAAAAAATTTCCCAGCTCGGGTAAAAATCCCAGCCCATGAAATCAAATGGTCCGTGCCTTTATTATTCGCTCGCTTTTAAGGTTGCACCTTCCTCATATTAGTATTTTATGATTATATATATTATATGTATATGATATTTGACTGCTACACTCGTACTAGCACTAACCAGTCGATATAGGAAATTATTAAATAGTTATGTAAAATATGATTAAAATTGTCTATGCAATATAAAATGATTCGAGCAAATATAAATAGGTTTACTGGACAAATACGGCCAAACAGGCCCAATACGGATTTACTGGCTCAATATGGATTTACTGGCCCAATACGGGTTTACTGGGCCAATACGGCCAGGCCCAATACGGACTTCCGGTTCATTACATCTTCAACAAAATGGCGGCAATATCATGAACAGAACATAATTCCATGTGAATAGCCTGCTAGACTGCTACAATGTAAACCAATCGTACATTTTTTTTATTACTTTTTAATTTAAAACGGAAATTCAGTTTCATTTCCGGGGTCCGATCCCGTTTTTTCTACATTCAATTTGCAGAAGTTCAAGGACATCTATGACAACGCTGGTTTGTTGACATTCTGAAAAATACTTTGATAGTTCAGTGATGTTTAATATGAAACATCATAGCATTCAAACATGTCAGCAATCAGATTTCAACACAAAATGCCACGAATATCAGAAAAGTAAAACTTTTTCAGGTAACCACCACTCGCTGAATAATTTTGAACTTGAATCATTTGCGTGGCTGACCACAGCCACGGGAGTTTGAAATTGTATCAATACTTCATTTCAAGTTAAAATATGAAGCCCCATACATTGAAGTTTCACGAACGTAGTGAGTGAAACGAACACACTACGTTCGTGAAACTTCAATGTGTGGGGGCTTCATATTTTAACTTGAAATGAAATATTGATAGAATTGCCGACTCATGTGGGCTGACGGACATCTCAATGTTTATCCATGCCGTCATATATGAAAAAAACGCAGTCACAAGTCAAATCTACAAATGTTAGAGATTGTTCCCCATAGTCAGAAATACATGAAAATAAACTTGAGGATAAAGGAAAAGTAAACATAAAAAATTGACTGACAATTTGTTGTCGCTGAATCGATAGCATAGTTTTACATAACTATTTAATAAAGGCGTCATAGAAATTTATTTTTTACATTGGTCCTGTATTATGTCCTCAGACAGTCGTATTGGGCCTTGGACAGTCGTATTGGGCCTCGGCGTTGTCTTGGCCCAATACGGCTGTCCTCGGCCCAATACGACCGTCCTTGGACATAATACAGGACCAATATGAAAAATCCCATTCTATAACCCTACAATAGTGAATTTAACTTTAAATTAATAAGCGTTTTTGTTCGGTTAAAGCAAATAAGAATGAATACCAATAAAAAAATACATTCCGTGCTTTCGATTTGGTTATTACGTATTTAATTGTTGCCACAGAGGGATAACATAAAACGTAGGCTAGCGTGCATGTCTCCAATACGTGGTTTCTCAAAGATAATTATTTAATCAAAAACGGTAGACTATTGTCAAAATGTCCATTTACAACGATGTATTTTTGTAATAATAATCAATTTTGATTGAGCTATAAAATTTTTCTTTCCTTCTTTTTTCTATTCACAAAGAAGATTTATCGAAGCTGAGCTAATTTCTTTTTATGAATTTAGTAGCTGACCATTTTGACAAATTATATAATGATAGATGGATTTTCACAATGAAATAAACATAACCAATGTTTGTTTTGCAATACTTTTTATGGAAAACGTTTCCCAAAATCTAATACCGCAACTAATTATTAGTAACGTCATCGCCTGCTGGGACATCCATTAATATAAGGAAAATTAAAGAGTCATTTATAATTATTGAATATTTGAAATTATCGAATAAGTCTTAATGAACGGCCATCTTTTAGGTGAAAAGTTTGCTAATTTTCTTAACTAGTATGAATTAAACATCGAATCATTTAATATTTAAGTTGATGGCGGCATCAAAGCCTACCTAAAGAGAATGTGTTGACCGTATTTGTCATCCTTCTAAAACTATTTAATGCCACTGCGACTATTTTTGTCATTTCATTTTGGTGCACTGCGATTATGTTTTGTCGTTTCACACATACAGACCAGTGGGGTCGACCTGTGTATCAAGAATTTTCCTATTTACGTCAATGGCATTTAATTACTCGATTAAATGCCGTATTTGCGCCAATAACAAATTGACTGCCAAAAAGGTGCACAATGACGCCAATAAGGCACTAAATCGAGTCACATCTATAGAAATTATATGCCATTCACGTAAATAAGGATATTCTCGATACGCACTTCGACCCCAGCGCAGACAGGAAACAAAAACGTGTTAATTGATTAAAAATCTAGAAAAGCTGTGGGACGTAACTTACATTCTTTACGCAATAGGAGATATCGGCAAGATATTCTGCTGGCATCCGTTAAATTAGCTTTGAGACCTAGTGACCTTAAAGTTTGCACACATACTGGCCTCTCACTGATACTGCCGATGTCTACTGAAATTTATGATGATTCTTGACCAAACCCTTCGGAAAGCTTTGAGTTGGATTTTTCTTCCGTAGTGCGACAGTGTTCTACCAGCAGACTAGGCTCCTTGAGCTAGCCGGCAGTTTAGCGGCGAGCACCCCTTGACCCATCTTTCAAAATTANGTATTGGGTTTTATTCGTATGTTTTTATACTATAGGGAAACGGGACAGATAAAGTGGAGGTTTGGCTACCCATAAACCGGTTTAACCCTACCGCTGGCTTTTGCTAGTGCCGGTACCAAGTCCAGGTGTCCCGAGTTCCTATTGTTGTCTACGTTTGTCTTTAGTCTTATACGTGTTTTTCTTGTGTAGCTCCCTTGCAAATTGTTGCATGTAATTATAATTTTCAGCCATTGTCGGTGTTTCCTGTTGTCCATTTTTTAACATACACCTGATTTAATTTTTCCGGTGGTTTTGTACCTGCTTTGGCTATTTACCTCTTGACATTTTTTGATCGGTAATTTTGTTATTACCCCCATTCCCAATAAATCATGGTGACAGTGATTAAAATATTTTTTTTAATATCAGGCTGATAATTTACTAGTATGTCATGCTATTTTACTTCGAGGGGTTATCGAAGCTTAAACAAAACGATATCAATGCCTAGTCGGGTGTAAAGAAAAATATGAATTGGAGTCTCTATTTTAAATCCTTATTGGACAATTACGATATTTTTCCATATTGATGAGACCTGGGACTGCCTATAAATATGGCCATTATTTGGTGTCTCCATATTTAAATGTACTCATTACGTCCAAAACGAAATTGTAAACAATCGGTCAAAAGCAAAACGTTGTATTTTTTGAATGTGACTGCATTCGAATGTGACCGCCTTTCAAGTCCAAGTCGTAATAATGATAATATCGTCTTTTCCAGATAGTGATTCTTGTGTGCGTAACATACATAAGGATCTAAAGGACACAAAATAAAACCTGTTAAGAGGCTTCCACCACACATTTGGTGTGCAGGGCGCAGCAGGTATACTAGTCTTTGATAAATGTATCAAAAGTAAGAGTATACAAATGTACCTTGCTAAAGGAAGTAGTAAACTTAAAGTTACTGTAATTTTCAGAAATACATTTCGCGGTGATGTAGAACTTTTCATCGCACTAATAAGTAATAAAATGCATCTCGTCATTACTTTTGCATTATAGTAGCTATGTATTTGCCCATATTAAAATATAATGAAAAACATATGTATTTCATATGATTTAAAAAAAAGTTTCCATACAGGACTAAATTTGTGTAAATTCTAAAACCTAAGGATTAACTCCCTCCATCGTAGTTTTGTCCTTAGCTATATTTGATGTTACTGATTATTCGGATTTCTTTTGGTTTTATGCATTTTAATCATTTTTGGAATTATGGATTTCCTTTGTTTGGGTTCTAGTGCTGCTGATGAGGAATTAATTTCCGAAATGGCCATACAGCTCATTAAAATTATTGCAGTTGGGGTTAACATATGTGTTATGGTCTCATGTTCATTTACCCCATATCCTTTCGTAAAATAACTAACCTAACATATGTTTTCATACTGGACTGTTTACAATCTGACTTACTTGATCGTTTGGTGATGCATGAGGTGGAGGTTCCGAATAAGAGGCATATACATGATTGTGAATGGCTCTACAGCAAAATCATTCCAAATTGTATATATCCGAAGTACTACAAATTACTTGTACATGTTCTATTTCCATGAGCTCACAAAACTTTCAGCCATTTTCAAGGCCGAGTACAAAAAATTATAATTTAGACATTTAACAGTCTGATACAGCCTTTAAAAGTAAAAGTCAATTTTTTTCTACATCATTAAGATGTTCATTTCAAAAGGTAAAGAAAGAGCGTATACCTTTACAAGAAAAAGTCTATTGTTAAAGTGATAAATACCTTCCAACATATTTCTATTTACGAAAATACAAAATGTATTTTCTCACTTAGAATTATTGTTAGAAAATTGGTAAATTGGTCACTTTGAATCACGTTTAATATATATTCATAAATAGCGATTAATTAAAATAGATTCGATTACTTTTAAAAGTGAATAATGATTAATGATGTCGTTAGGATTGGTCGTAAGTGCTTGATGTGCAAACTGGTAAGAAAGTGATTTAAAAAACAACGGCAATAGAATACCGAACGAACAAAGGAGTGAAATTTACAAAAATTGAAGTCCAAAGACATGGCCAAAACGAGGAGACAGAAAACAATGACTCTAGACACAGAAAAATGACGTAAGACAGATACAAAGCACAAAAGTAGAAATCACAACATTCGAAACAAAGGCACTAACAGTGTGAGCTCCAATGAAACAGAGAGTGACATCCGGAAGGATTAGCATGTCCTGCTTCGTAAATAGCATCCGTCATACTGTAGGTGAGTCAATATAGGAAAATGTCAAAATCGGTAGTCAAATCCGGAAGACGTGAATCTAGCTGAAAATGTACACTTTCATTTGGAATACTGATACGTCATATCTTTCAATGATGTTATGGTTACGGCCCGACAGTAACGAATCAACTGTGAAATATACACTCCATAGACAGGAGAGGAAGGTATATTGATGCTAAGAAAGGGAAAGTTCACAATTGGGAAATTAAAACTATCACGCTTGTCATAAAATGGTAGCTTAGATTTCAAGCATACAACAAAAGATCCAGGTACGAAGCTTAAGTAGGTGTATCAGTTGTTTCATTAATTTCAAGCTCATTGGGATAGATCTCATGTAAATACTCCTTAAATTTAGGATATTAAGAGAAAGTACATTGTCTATGTAGCGGAAGCTGAAATTAAAGGACTGGGCTAAATGTTTTGTTTATGTAAGCCCTTGTAAAAACATGGCCTCGAACGGGTAAAGGAAAAGTCAGCTTAAAGTGGCACACAGTTAGTTTCCATAGGGATCCCTATTGTCTGTTGTAAAACACGACCTCCGCATTCGACAAAAATACTGTCGATCAAAAATTCATTTTTGAATACGTCAGTATCCATGTACGTCTAATTTGAATCAGTGTGGTTCTTAACAAAATATGTCTTGTCCTTCCCTACTACTAAAAAGGGGTATCTCAGTTCTCCATTTTTAGTGCAGATGCATTACATCTGTAATTACTGTTTTCAGTTTATTGTGTGGCAGGGTTTTTTAAAGAGTAGAAAAGTCAAAAGTTGGAATGCTATGGCAATGGGTAAGACTGGTTGAGGATAGATGTTCATGAGAATCCACATTTTATTCACGCCGCTCGTGGAGTAAGCTTCATCACAGAAGAAATAAAAGAAGTATGTGCTGCCATAGTTATATACAATGTAGATAGCGCCTGGTGATGACATAACCTGACCTGTTTTGGTCATTCAAGGACCTTCGTCAGAGGCAGGACCTTCGTCAGAGGCAGAATGAACTTGGGTTGGTTCTATGCTCCTTATATACTCTCTGGCTGTTACCAATTCTCTAGATTTACCCGTTTGGAAAAGAGAGGACTACCGTATTCTTTAACTCAGACACCTGTAGGAATTAACAGTTTGGAGTCTTCCAAATGTCAATACAATACTAATTCCATATTGTAAACATTATCACAGTAATTTTTCAGGCCATCTGTGACTGCGGTCAACAAAGTAGTGAGGAGCTGTGAAAGAGGTTTAGTGGTGCATCTGGACGACAAGGCAATGAATCTCTGTTTGTATGGATTCTAATGAAGTTTTAAGAAACTTCTTTTAAATAAAAACACACTGCAAAGCAACCACATATTTATTACAAAATGAAAATTCGCAGTTGAAAATAAACATGATGCGATACTAAACTTCCAAATGTTTTGGTTTGATCTGCACTGATGAGACATAAGTTGTCGAAATTCGCATATGAAGAAAATAAATTAACAGTAACTTCGGCATTTTGCTATTTTGAAAGGTAGAGGCAAAAGTTTTCGTACATTTACACAATAAGATTGCTGTTACACCGATTGACTCCGCATTTTTGCTTAGAAGCAAAATCACGTTTTTCAAGGCTAAATATGCTTCTGATTTCTCAATCTCATTCTAATAATTGAGATATTGCAATTACAGACACCATATGAGACAGGTTTTCCAAAATGCTGGCAAATTAAATAAAAATTAAATGACATTCTTATAGGATGAAATGAAAATAATATATATGCGCCGTTTTCAGTTCCCCTTCTCACTTAGTATTTATTTCAAATAATACTAAATCTAGAATTATTTCACTATTACATTACATATTATTGTCTGAATCATAGCAATGAAAATACATTGTTTTAAATAAAAAATATTGTGCGGTTATGCGGATGTAAACTTGGATTCTATTGGCTGATTAACCACCTGCTAAATAACCATGTCCGCCCTACACAACAATACAATCAATAATCATGATAATGTAGTGTTTTACTTAGACCAAAGTAATTTAAAAGCGTACATATAAGAATTGTACATCAGGAAAAAATTCACAAACATGCAGTAAGCATAGCTAAAATAAACATATCGAATTTAAACATAGTTTACTTCCACGTAATGTAAAACTAATTTCAGCCTGATATTTACATTAAAAAATTAAAATGTGAAATACATCTATACTTGGAATAACATGTTAATTATATAAAATATCTTGTTTGCATTCAAAGGTTTTACGAAAACGCCATTTAAACTTTATACAGCATGAAAAATCAATACATCATTCGGCTGTGTATTGTCCAGGTTACGCGGTCAGTCGACATAGCGTTTATGTGTATAATCGTGTAGTTAAATGTAGGTCATTTTGTAATTATCGTTTTCTTAGTTAAACACAAACTAAGGTTTGCATAACCGCACAAAAATGTTATCACGCATTGAACCAACTAACATGATTATTTAGATAGTGTCGAAAATGGTTGAACGGCGCGGCGTGACGACCGCTTGCCGTTCAACAATTTTCGACACTATCTAAATAATCATATTAGTTGGTTCAATACATGATAACTTAAAATGGATACAAAAATAAGACCATTGATTAACTCGTTTCTTATGAAATGAAATAACAAAACAAAGATTTAATGCTACGTGAAAATTCTACTAGTTTTACGATATTGTTAAAAAATAAAATTAAACGAGAGAAAAAAAAGAAAATTACTGCGAAATTTTGTAATTTGTTTTATAAGAAATGTGCGAACCGTTAAATATGTAAATAATAAGTTAATGAGGTCGGAACCAATTCAAATCAGATGATAGTACCTGGCAAGACGTGTATGTATAGAGAACTATTCCACAGGCAGGCATTTAAATTTTCTCTCTCTTTGTTGAATAAATACTTCAACATTCATCTTTGTTAAAAAAGAAACTATCCCAATCATCTTTCAAAACTTTTTTTTTCCAGAATCAAATTTTTATTATTCAAAAAGTTGTGTCAAAGTTTGTTTCATTTTGTTTTTTTTTAATTTTTTTTGGAATTTTTTTTATCCTAAATTTGTAACAAGCAAACTATTTTGATGGTGTGAAGAGCAGTGTTAAAAAAACAAAAACAAATTTAGACAAACTCTGACTATTTGGAAAATTTTGTGTCATTTTTGTTTCCCACAGCCGCATGTCCCCGTACAAAATATATCAGAGTTACCCCCCCTCCCCGGGATCGCATCACGTTTTTGTCAGCTTTGACGTGCGAATTTTGCATTTTGTAGTAAATATGTGGTTGTTTAGCAGTGTATTTTGATTTTAATCAAAGTTTCTTAAATCACTTTGCTTACCAGTTTGCACATTAAGCAGTAATTTCATAGTAATTACGACCTATCCTAAAGACATCATAAATGAGAATTAATTTTTAACAGTAACCGAATCTAATTAATCGTTATTTATGAATATGTATTAAACATGATTCACAGTGATCAATTTACCAATTTTCTTACTTTTATATCTAGTAATAATTCAACATCGGAACTATTATGATAAATCTCGGCACGAAACCATATCTATAGTGCTTGTGTTGATCATATTCACAGTAACTTCAGTATTTAAGGGTATTTCTAATCCTCGTTTTTACGGAAATGTTGTTAAAAATGCCAGAAATTGATTTAAAATAAAGAAAACCTTGGAAGTAACTTACAATCTTTACGTAATAATGGATACCGAGATCATTTGCTTGCATAGAGATCTAGTGACCTTAAAATTTTACACACATACTGGCCTCTCACTGATATTGCCGATGTCTACTGAAATATATGATGATTCGTCAAAACTACGTATTGCCATTTTCTTTGTCATTTAATCGGGAAACAAAGACTTGGTACCGACACTAGCAAGAGCAAGTGGTAGGGTTAAACCTGGTTATGCATGGGTACCAAACTCCGTTTTTCTATTCCGTAAACATACAAATTTAACCCAATACAGGTAGACTACCAACTCCAAGAACACAGTCTTGAGAATGAAAGAAAAAGACAAAACGTAATTCTAAAAGATGAGTCAAGGAGTGCTCGCCGCTAAACTGTTGGCTAGCCCAAGAAGCTTTGTCTGCTGGTAAACCACTGTCGCCCTACGGAAGAAAAATCAAATTCAATACTTCCCGAAGGGTTTGGTAAAGAATCGTCATGGATTTCAGTAGACATCGGTCGTATCAATGAGAGGCCAGTATATACCTGTAAAATCGTCATGTGATTAGATCCCAAAACCAATTTAATGGAATCAAGAGGAATATCCTTTCAAACCCAGTTTTTCTGGGCTTTTTTT
>MJUU01071470.1:42405-60952 GCA_002080025.1 Modiolus philippinarum
AGTTGCCCGCGAGTCACACCATATTTATCGCCATATTTATCCATTGTTCTAACTTCTAACTTTTATAAACATTTTATGAAATCTGTTACTTTGTTGTAAAAGTTTGGTTGTGAGAGGATACGTTTATCAAAGTCGTCAAGAGTAGAACAGACGCGTAATCAGTATAATATTTATGTTTTTTTCTACTAGGGTTACCTTGTAGATTGTGGCCGTTGATTGTAATTTTCCGCCATTATAGGTGTTTATTATGATCCTTTGTTTTCTTAAAGTGTATATGTACATTTGAAAAGATCCCTAAAAATACAGGGAAAAATTAAATTAGTAGAACAACGTTTTTATTTTTATTTCTTTTTATTGAAGTCACCATTAGGCCATGAGGTATGAGCAAACGCTCGTTCTTCATAGAAACATCAATACGGAATCATGTCTTAATGAATTATTGTGTCTTTTCCCCTTTTTTTGAGTCTATGTGTCGTTAAATAATACATTATTGTCGTAACAGCATCAGTTTGATAATGTTTTAACATTGATACTTAATCATATTTCCATAATGGAATATTGAAAAAAAATCGAAAAGGGATTCCGAAAATCAATAGTAAAAACAAATAACACAAAATTAACAAGCAAAAAGTAAAGGGAAATTCTCTGATTTCTTACTTCAGGGTTTTATTCGTGCCTCTGAAGCCAGAGTCCTGTGTAAGGTATACGATATCATTTTAGAAACCAGAGAGTTCCAATATTATTCACCATGTCATAAATTGTTTTATTGTTTGGTGATAAATTCAAACTAAATTTTTTGTCAAATAAAGACAAATGGATCTGGCACGAGTTCTAAAACTCAGATAGCCGTCTCCTATTGTTTTGTATTGGACTAGGCATTTAACCAGATTAAAACAAGGAATTGCTAGTAGGTGTAAAACAATGATAAACTGGACTTAATTACAGTAAATTGTTTATATTTATGGGACATATGTATGACTAAAAATGTAGCCATAAAAAAAACTTCAAACGCAAAACATAGTGCTGTTATAATGATAAATTCGTCTTCTTTCGGATGGAGTAATTTTCAACAGTCATATCGCATGTTAATCATCTTGTATTTACAACTGTACGGTCTTTGAGTGATTACAGCACGTTATCTCAGAATCCATATTGAACACGCTCAAACGTTAACCTCATCAGTATAATCTTTATACGCACTTTGTCATTGAGTGCAAGTCTGACATCTTGACATATGTTTAAGTTTGACATTTGTCTAAATAAAATCTCTAATTAAAAATTGGTAATACAGAAATAGATTAGAATAGATTAATGTTATTAGGTCCTACAGTAAAACCAGTTCTCATGTATCTTTATACGTTGCCGCCTTGCAACATGCAAGTAGTTAATCACTTGTGAAAACAAGAAGTGTTTGATTGACAATCTTGTATCATCGACCTGTACTGGAAAGATTCAATTTCAATGGGAGTAAATTACAGTCACGGGGGAAGGGGTGTCACTTCAAGTGAAAGTGGGTACAGACCCGCGCTGGCATATTGAAAATAACCCGTCAATATAGTTCCCTGAACAAAATGTCGACCCATTCATATAGTAATTTTTAAAATTAATCAAGTCAACTGTATAGTAAGGGAACGGTCATTATTTATTAGGTGAGGGGGTTGGAGCAAATTTCGCCAAAATTCAGTATCAACCCACGACCCCCCCTACAGGTGAAGAAAAATTTCGACGACCCCCTCTAAGGATTATGATTTGCATGCATGCCCCTCCCCCCCTTAAAATTTTGGATTTTTATTTTCTTTGTATGGGTGCATGTACAATACACATTTAGTAAAAATGTATGCAAGTGTCCCCTGAGGTTTAATGTATTCTATAACTAAGTTGGGTTTTAAAAAAACTAAACCTGAATTATATATTTTATAAGCATAATAAGTTGCAATACAACAATTTAATGTATATTCAATTGATTAATTGTTAACTACCCCTCTCCGTCAAAATAATTATGATTTTCATACATGGAAAACACTATTTTTCGAGGTAAATCCATATTTTCCGCATATTTTGCATACATTTTCCTGCATATGAAGTAATCAAAAAGAGTATTATTCGTGACGTTTATGTGTAAGAAGTCAAAATAAATTAGCTTGCAATGTTCAGGATAACTTTACCCAGATATGCTGTAATTAGACCTTTTTAGGGGTTTAATTAGTGTTAGCAACCATCGTGAAGATGTATAGTAAATGTAATACATAGAAATTAAGACTTTTCTTCATAGTTTTATATCTTTTACTTTTCTTCATTCGACATGTTTCATATAGGAAGACAAATCGTTCAATTAGAAATACATTATTTAAAAGGTATCAAGTTTCTTATCTTTGTATAATGAATACATAAATAGCAATATTCAATTGAAAAGCTATGGTTTAATTGTGAAAGCAAAAAGTATTTACTTGCTCTTATTGGAGACAGGATCATTAAAAAAAAGAATGGTAGTCTTTAAAAAAAATAGACCATCTAACCACAAAATAGTCAGGATATCAAATGTCATTTGATTTTTTTTATTTAGAATTGAAAGATATATTTGGTTGTGCATATATCTTCACGCGTAGCGTGAAAAAAATTCAGGAATTTACTCAAAAAATGAAAGACGAAATCATTTAGATAATTGTCGAAAAACCTTCAAATGACCCCCCTCCTATTAATTTCATTTTCGAAATCAAGACCCCCCTGTCTATCAGAAATGTTACCCATGAACCCCCTAAAATGCTCCAACCCCCCAGCTTATAAATAATGACCGTTCCCTAAAAATGTGTAAATGGAGTAAGAAAACTTAATTTTACTACAGAAATTTACTTAAACATAGAGTAAGAATTTCGTTCTACGGGAGAGGGGAGCGGAGAGAGAAGAGAGAGTGAGGAGGACGACAAACTAAATACCATTTGTTTTCTAGAAATATATTAAATTTTGCATCAGAAAGTTTAGTAGCCACAGAAGTGAGCTCATATCTCGGGTTTAAATATTTCTCTTTTTCATTTTTTTTGCAGTGTGGCATAATCTCTCCATCTCATCGTTTATTTGCTGTCTCAAGCCACTAGCTTGCATATAGCTCTTTCTTGAACGTTGCTCTACACCGTCAACCTTAAAGTTCATCCACTGATAATCATTATTGTTTTCAAGTTTTAGCTTTTAAGGTAGTAGACCTAGGTTAAGGGAGATAACTCTTTAAATCAGTAAGACGTTTGAAATAGTTAGTTTCATCAATGCTTTTTAAGCATTGACGTGAAAAAGAATAAAAAATCATCTATGTTACTCAGAGGCTTAGAATCTGTTTATGAAAATGATTTCAACAAACTCACCTGTGATTTTTAAGAGTTATGTCCCTTAACCTAGGTCTACCTCCTTAAATGAAATTTATTAGCTTGTACAACGGCAGTAGAGTATCGAAAGAAGAAGAGACGTGGTTATTACAAAAGCAAGGTCTAGAGATATTGCAAAAGCGAGAATACAGAAAAAAACATCAATTCGTGTTAATGGTATTGATATAAACTTTTAAATCCACCCCTCCTTATAAAAGGGTCCATATTTCTGCAATATGAAATCTGATCTTACAAGTGCATTGATACAACTATATATTAATCATTAATTTACATACATTTACTGTGGAATTACATCTATAAAAGTATATTTTTCTTTACTTAACAAGGTCAAATAATTACAACGCTGCACAAAATCACCAAAGCAACACAAAATATTTCATTTTGGTGAGGGGTAGTGTTGAAATAACTAAATACTGAACCAACTGCAAAGTTATTTTATAAGATGGTCATTTCGATAACCTATTTCTTCAGTGCAGAAGAAATCTAAACATTTGTAAAACCATAAGCCGAAAGTTTTCATTTAGGTTGGCAGAGAACTAATTACTAATATGAGCTAAAAAACAAAATAAAATACCAAAGTTACTGTTAATTTAGTTCTGCATATGCGTATTGCGACAACTTATGTCTCTTCTGTACTGATAAAATCAAGACATTAGGAAGTCCGTAAACCGAAATATCGAAATACGTGTAAAAGCTGACAGAGAACAAATAACCAATAGCATCAAAAGAAAAGCCAAGATTCAGCCAGACCTAAATGGAAATCAAATCCTTTGCACAAGAGAGATACTCCCTAGTTTTTTTGGTATTCAGCTATCTATATTCCTCTGCCTTGTGGGCTGTTAGTAGCTACTGCTGTCCCACAATTATAAACTGGAGTCTTTGTAAATTTTTACGATTCCATTTGGACAATTACGGTATGTTTGTATTTACAAGACATTTGGTGCGAAAACATGTCGACATATATGGTTTTCTAACAATTTATTCGACCCATTACGCCTCAAGCAAAACTGTAAACATTTCATCAGAATCAAATGGGTTTTCTTTGAGCGGGACGTCCCTGTGCATGATGGTCTTTTTTCATGACGCCACTTTTCGGTGAGAGTAATCTGAAAAAGTAATTCTTTGTCGCATGTTGATTATATGTTTATAACTTTTTTTATATCTTAAGTGGTCTTAAAGCGCTTTAAGCACGTCATATTAGATTTATATGTATCTAATGAGAAGTAAAAGGTCATTATAGTTTAATCTTAGTCGAAGTACATCAGCACAAGAATATCTTAATCGCGTTAAAAGTTCTGTAATTTACATCAACTTCAATAAAATATTGCTATAAAATTCAACTCCATTTGCATATTCATTTACATAGAACATTTTCCCACAAACAAAACTGGAAAAAAGACATCATGGTCAATTTAATTGAATGTTGATTTTGAGGTTGAGCTAATTAACTCTAGTAGAACTCTGCAGTCGTTATGATAGAAACATACCACTAAGAATTAAATTTGTTTATTAACAATTTATTATGGACTTTTCTTCTGACAAACGAATCAATATCTACTAGGTTTAAGTTTACTCTGTGCAGAAACTACAAGGTAGAACATTTAGTTTGTTTGAATGGCCCTCAAACCAAACAACAGCAATAAGTCTTTTATACCACAGACTTAGCTTTTTATGCCATGCACGATTTAAATTGAAGATATACTCCTTGCTTCTCAACATTTGAAAAATCGGCTTTTGTAAGTTTTCTGATGCTTTGAGATTTTAATTAGCATTAAAGTACCAGAATAGTGGGCTGATTTTTACCCCCGGGAATAAATGCAGAGACGTAGGACCACTTGTATTATTCACTGCTGTTATGTTGTCAACTATTATTACATCACATAAATACTGATAAAACAGTTTTGTTACACATGATTAAAAATGAAACAAAACGTACGGGATTTGTCTTAATCATTGCTTAATTGATTGATTAGTTAGTGAGCAATTTTTCAGCTATATCAGGACGATCAATTCAAATTCAAGAAAATATTAGTAAAAGAAGAAAGGAACAGAGGTGGAAGGTATAACTTGAGCAACGATTTTTGATTGCCACAGAAAAAGGGGAGAAATTGGTAGGGGTAGAAAATTTTGTCTTTTATACGAGTCCAAGTGACTCTGCTCTCTTAAGAAAAATGGAAGGGCTCTATATACTGCATGGAGCGTGGCGTTTGTCATCCAGTTTAGCTACAGTAGTTCCCGATCAGGCATTCCGTATTATGGCCTGACTACCCCACAGGCATAGACAGGGCATTCCCCTTTCCACCATCTGGGGACGCGCCCAGCAGCTCCATAGCCATAGCCAATGAAAACCGATGCTAGGCAGAAACCTTACTTAAAAACTTAACATTTCGAAGTAAAAATAAATCTAATGCTGATTTTTAGATTTGCACGGAAGAGGCATAACTTTGTTTTTGTCGTCGAAATGCACAATAGATGGTCACAGATATTTCATTGATTTGAAACATCTGCACCGATTTTGATCAAGAAAAAAATATATAACTTTCTACAAAAATTCATTACGTTTCAAACAAAAATTTGAACGTCATAATCTTCAAACGTCATGTTTTGTCTGAAAATGTTTTCAAATTGCCACCAAGTTTATCGGACTTACATGGTGGGGAAATGTTTCGAATTGCAACTTTTAGACCCTAAAAGTGTCGATCTATGCTGAGATAACTTATTGGTGGTTTGTTCCTTGTGAGGAACCATTTTCTCATTATATTTGGAAACTTGCAATATCTATTTTTTTTGTAAATTTTGTTGAAAACTAAGGAGAATCTCCCTCATGTAAAGCTCTGTCCTTAGCTGATTATGGCTATCAATTTAGATCTTTTTGGTTATTTGTGCTCAGCCAGAATTAGAACATCTTCGAGTTTATTGTCTTCCAAATGTTAAGATTTTATCTGCACTGATGAGACATACGTTGTACATATGCATAAACTAAATTTACCGTAACTTTGGCATTTTGTTATTTCTATATCAGACCTACAAAAAGGCGAAAAAGTGTTACACACCTGTTTTAATTTAGTGAAAAGTCATGGTTATCTGGTGCAAAAGTTAGATATTTAAAAACAATAAAAATCTGGCTTCCTCTTGTTTTATATATCTGTGGATTACGTGGAAAAATGAGAGAAACTAAATGTATTGAAATTAAAAGAAAAAAAAATGAACACATAAATTTAAATAATTCATAAATCGGTAATTGTCAAATTGAACACCATTTGAAACCATCTGATCTTTTTTTTTTTAAACAAAATTAATTAAAGTATTAAACGAAGGGCAAGAAAAGAAAACAAAATACTTACATACGTGAATAGACCGATCCTTTACAAAAATTTCTTTCTGAATTTTGAATTTTTAAGTAGAATATTAACTAGAGTATCAAACCAGAAACTGCATATTTTTGCTATAATTATATATATATAGATATATTTTTCCAATTTCTGTCCATCAAATATGGAGATAGGTAGCACAGGCAAATAGTTTAAACGGTAAGACTCATCATGATAACAAAAATGCATAAATGAAAGCACTAAACTGGAATCTGTGCAAAAGAAAAAAAAAATCATTCTCAATATTTATGCACCAAGTATCAGATTCAATTTAATTACATTAATCTAAATCAAATATATTACTTCAGTTATATCAGAGAGGGGACACGTATTTTTATTAATATGTGGACTATTTGCAATTGTAATGTATCTCTTGTATAATTATAAGGTCATTTAATTTAGGTTGGTGATTTAACTGAATAGATAAAACCTAGTTACAAGTTTATTATTACGCTTCGGTGTCTTTATTTAGTTAATAAATTTTATTGCAATTCAACGAATTATTTATGATTTGATTTGACATGCTATTTTTTTTACACTTACACGCTTCCATACTTTTTTGTTAAATGAAGCATTTTGGTACAAATTTCTTAATTATTTTATTATGCATCATTTTTAATTTTATAAGTTTAAAAAATGATGGTATATACACATTGATAACCATATGTGAAATATGACTTTTATTGAATATTTACAATATGTTGCCTATGAATATTTGTACTTGAAGGGAGTGCGAGTCTAAAATTTGTAATTAAAATGAAACTCTACCTTAGTTTGGAAAGGCTTTGCTTAAAAAAAAGAAAAAAATCTTTAAAAAATGGGGAAAAAAGAACAGAAATCCATGCAAGTTTTCACATGCCAGACGTAAGAAAATTGGCGGGAAACGGTTCTCTTTACAGATATGTTTCATTTTCTGTTGGCTGCTCTTGCTTCAAATATAAGAAAATCAAATTGGAAGTTAGTATAATATTGTACATTGTCTACTATATGCATTTTGATCAAGAAAATATGACCCGCAACCCTGTTTAAATGTATAAAACCCAATGTGCCTCTGAAAACTTCGGCTCATACTTCAATTTGAAAATCAAGCTAAATATAATATCATGACATCTATTTGTAGGTTTGTTTTTATATTATAACCCGTCGATGGAACAAGCATCGAAAAAGGGATAGCGCACTGCAATGGAGTTTCAAAAAAGGAGAGTTGATTAAAAAAATATTTATTCGATATAAGAATAAGATATAAGAAAAAGGGGAAGTTTGGGTACCCATACACCGGTTAAACCCTACCTCTAGCTATTGCTAGTGCCGGTACCAAGTCCGACTATCCCGAGTTCCTATCGTTGTCTATGTTTGTCTTTTGTCATTTTATTGTTTTTCTTGTGCAATTCCCTGATGGATTGTGGCATGAGATTGTGATTGTCGCCCTTTGTGGGTGTTTCCTGTTATCTTTACTATATTAATACAACAATGAAAGTACAATAAAAACAAATAAGGATACAGAAACTAATAAATAACTAAATACCACAGTAACTGTGAATTTATTTTCTGCATATGCGGATTTCAACAATTTATGTCTCTTCAGTGCAGATAAAATCTAAACGTTTAGAAGACCATAAACTCAAAGATGTCAAAAAATTGTTAGAGAACAAATACCCAATATGATCTAAATGTAGAGCCAAAATCAGCTATTAAGGACAAAGCTTTGTATGAGGGAGATTCTCCTATGTTTTCAACAAAATTTACAAGAATTTAGATATTGAAGGTTCGAAATAAAATCGACTCGAAAACAAATCAGTCTCCCTGAAAAGTTTTGCATTAGACCCTTTACACATTATTGCCTCTAATATATGGATGGGTTTTAAATTATCTGTTCATTGTACTTTGTACTGCAATGGAATTTAATGTTGTGCTTCGATTATATTTTGACAAACATAGATTTTATTAACGTAAAAAAAGAGATAAGCTAAAAATATTTTATTTCTCTAAAGATTTCTTCTCATGGTGCATGGTGCATGCGTTCAGAATGTTTATTCACAAAAAATAATTGGGAATATAAAAAGAGGTGGGAGTTAAATCACAGACAGGAACACGTCAGTATGTCTCATCAGTGCAGATCAATCTAAATCATTTTGAAGTCTATTAACCGAAAAACGCGAAAAGGCTGATAGAGAACAAATAACCCAAAGGATCTAAATAGAAAAGCAACAATTCAGCTAAGAACAGAGCTATGCACGAGGGAGGTACTCCTAAGTTTTAAACAAACGTTTGTAAAAAATAGATATTGCAAGTTTCAATAAAGTTGGTTTTCGGGTCAGCACCGAAGTACTGACTACTGGGTGGGTTAATACCCTCGGGGACTAATAGTCCACCGCCAGAGGCATCGGCCCAGTGGTAATGAATAACTATATACCGAAGTCACTGGAAATTTATTTTCTGCATATGCTCATTTTTATATGAATTCTAATTCTTTATCCGTTTCTTTAGTTTTATCACTTCTTTCATTAAATGACATAAGTAGTGTGCAAAGTACAAAATAATGATGTTAAATTATCTTTTCACCTGCCTTACTGTCAACTTCAAAAGAAACATTATATAGATAATTTTATTGAATTGGTTGGTAGTAAGGACATTTTTATTGTAACAGGAACCTGTTGTTATATGACTTTTACTGACTTATATAATTGTGTTGAACAGAGTACGGAAATGATAAAAATTTCGCTCGAAAACATTGAAAACACGTTGTTTGATGTTTTAGCTGTATATCTGTAGCCTATAGATAAATACAGACCTTGAAAAAATGAATTATAAGAAGTTAAAGACCAACCGAATTAGAGTTCTAGGATGTGACATTATCGAAATCATGTTTTATCTGAGGAACTGAACATTACACTTTGAGTGACACACAAGAGTGCATTAAAAATTATATGTTGCAATGTCTACAGCGGTTAAATAGGCAAAAGTTGAGAATACCAAGTCATTGATTAAGAAATAATTTACAGAAGCCATATATGTTATTTTTACCACGGGTTCGCACTTTATTGTGAATATTTATACAAATATATGACTACTGTTAATTATTTTATTATTATTTATTATTCCAAAAATGACACTCACAAGAGTCCGATTAGGAGAATTCCTCCGAAACGCCATTTTATGTCGCTATTCCTTCTGTGACGTTGCAAAAATGGATGTAAAATTATCTGTGACGTCATTTGATTATCTTTACGTTATCGAATTCAAAGTATCGTCTTTCCGGAACACCTAATGCCACTCTTAATTTCATTGGAGTTCACACTGTGAGTACCTTGGTTTAGAATGTTGTGATTTATTTCTGTGATTTGTTGCAGTCTAATGTCGTTGTTTTCTTTGTTATCATTTTTGCCATGTCTTTGGACTTCAATTTTTATAAATACCACTACTTTGTTCCTTCGGTATTCTATTGCCGTTGTTTATGGCGTTACCCATGAGTATATATAATTTTTACCACGGGTTTGGATACAATGCGATTGAAGGCCGTCATATTAGAGTTGAGTATATATTGGTTGGCCCAAAGTTAAATAGAATGTGGGACTGTATAAATTGAGTTAGTCTTCCAAAAGGAAGGGTAGGACGCATTTTTTTCTCAGACGGTAAGTTCTACAATTTTTTTTTTGCTGACGAATGGAATGAAATCTTACATAACAACCTTTAACCTGATGGTTTTTCGTTAAAAATGTTGTTTGTGTATTTTTAAATTATTTAAACTAACAGCGATAAAATGTATAAAAGTAATAATTTTCCCTACCTTTGTGATAAAGCTATCCAGTGACAGTCGTAGAAATTATTTCAGATACAGTTCTGTCATTATATATGATTACAATACAATTAGTGTTTAATTAATGGATTATTGAACCGCCTCATCAATTGAAAATTACCTTCATTAAATTCATTCAAATACTCCGCCTATTTCCTGGTCTATAATTATGTTCAATTGTAGTCCGTATCCCAAAGCTGTCAAATACATCGTTAACTGTAAACAATCTACATATTGCAGTAAGAATTACCCGTAACGACATTTTCTATTAAACGAAAAAAGTGATGGAAAGTAATTTAAAAATTAACGTAAAAAAGTGATTGACACTTTCATTAGAAGATCAATATTGTTAAAGTAACTATCTTTCGTATCGATTTCAAGAGACGAATTAAAACGTTGTCAGTGTAAAAACAAAAATAAAGTTAAGGAAACAAGCAGAATAATTGGTCATTCATTCAATCGGACATTGGTTAGTGATTCTGAATAACTATTTTCATACAGTATGAGTAAAAAGTGTTTTTATTTCATAGTTACATCAAAAGTCAATTAAAAGAGATTTTTAAATAACAACCATGAAAACATTAAGGTTAATATTTTTGTCCGCAATTTCGCCTGGAAAAATTATTTATTTTCATGGACATCTCTACAAACAATTTTTTTTTTCACCAAATGTCACATCAGATTATATATTCGTATCCACCCAAAAACAGTCCATCCAAAGCAAAATGAAATATATCATTATTTATTTACAAAACTGCTTTCCCTAAAAATGAAATGATTGTCCCGTCTTGACACCTCGTATGATAAGTTCATCTGAACTTGAGGACAATGAATTGGGTGGCTAAGGACCATCTCGCCCTACCGACTTACCATGAATGTATATGTTACAGGGAATCTGTGTAATTAGGATTACGTGTCATCCCTAAATATCAGGAATACATGCAATCACTAAATCGCATAGGGAATACGTGTAATCCCTTAATTTTACCAGTGATTACATGTAATCCCTGATTTTTTTGGAATACTAGTATTTACACTTTTTCCCTGACCCCAAATACTCCAAATAAAGTATCATTCCAAATGGTTTTCATGGTTTGTTTATTATAAAATTAGGCGTTTATGCAATATCAAAAGAAATTTGACACCAAATTTGATAGCAGTACTGTCCATCTTAACATGTCCCTAAATAGTTTAAGGGAGTACGAGCCTCAGAATTCAGAATATTTTACGAAAGGATATGGAGTAAATGAACATGAGACCATAACACATATGTTAACTCCAACAGCAATAATCTTCATGGGCTGTATGGCCACCTCGGAAATTTATTCCTCATCACCAGCACCAGAAACCAAACAAAGGAAATCCATAATTTCAAAAAATGTTTTAAAATGCATAAAAGCAAACGAAATCCGAATAATCAGTAATGTCAAATATAGCTATGGACAAAGCTACGATGGAGGGAGTTAATCCATAGGTTTTAGAATTTACATAAATTTAGATGATAGTAATCGAACAAAGTGTACACATGAGATATTATTTCATGTACAAGTACACCATATCTAAGAAAAATAAAGAGCATACATCTCTACCACGGGGAAGCATTCTATATCCTCGGGTTTTATCCATTCAAACAGTGCTAAAATTTTTTGCACATGGATCACATTTTCTTGGTCATAAATCACTCTAAAATACATAAAATAGACTGTGTATAAAAATTTAATCAACTTCCAATTATAATTTCATATATTTAAAGGCCTATAAACATCTCATGCAAATTGAAGGAAAACTCTAGAGAGATCTGTTTCCCGCCGAAATTTTGACGTCTTATATCTCAAAAATCCTACATGGATTTTTTAAATGTTTTGCTCAAGTTGTTCCTTTAGCAGTGCTCTTCAAAACAAAAGGTCAGAATTTTAATTCTAATTACAAAATTTCTGACAGTTGTACTCCCTTAATACAAAATTAGCATTAAATTAAAGTGTATAATTGTCCTTTGTCTTACTACTTTTGAATAGAAGGACTTAATATACTATTTTTCGTTGAATTCCACTCAACTTTGTTAATGAGTCTAGTTTGAGATCTTCTCAAAGGTGTTGAAAACCACTAATTCTTAGGATAAAAGTTTATGATATCATTATGGATATCTTTCAAAAACAAAGATTGACCGAATTATTTCAAGCATAATTTGTTTTAAGCAAACAATGTAAAGTAAACTGGGAAAGTTTACTATAATACTTTTGTTTCATTCATATTAATAAGACTGTATGCAAAAATATGTATTCTCCTATAACTGTATTGAAAATAAAAAATGAATTAATTTGTGCAGGTCTTATAATGAATGCTTATGATTTCAAAAAATCCAAACTAAAATCCAATTTGCAGAGTTTAAATAATTATGAAAATGGATAATTTTCAGATTAAAAAAAAAGTATTATAAAAATCAATAAGAAGGAAATTTTACTTCCGTGAACTTTTCCTCTGAGGCTAATGGCCATTGGAACACTTCTTGGCCACATTATAGTTCTTTTGTGGTCCCCTGCATAAAAGGTGTTTTTCAGGTCTGTGCTAAATCTATGTTGGCCACCAACGGGAACATAATTTAACACTGAACCCTATGAGAAAACACATTCAAACTGCTCGGCCAATTAAATCAAACTTAGCCAAAATAGTCTTAAGGTGGTCCCCTGCAAAAAAAGGTGATTTTCAGGTTTGGAATTATACCAAGATACTGCTGGGGGTATCATTTTACATTTAGCATTTCTGTTAATTGTTTTTCATTTTTGACATAATTATTGTTTATTCTTATATATAAAACGTAGATATAATTTCTTCTATTTGGGTTGATAAATCTCACTTTATCATTCAAATATTGTATGATTGTGTTGAATATGCCAATTTTCATCAGAAGATGATCATCAATATGACTTAATGCATAACAACAACGATTATTGCCTCTCAGGGAAAACGTGTAAAAATGTTGAAAAAAAATCAGGGAATACATGTAATCCTAGGATTTTTAGGGATTTCATATATTCCCTAAATAGGCCAGGGATAACATGAAATCCCTGATTTTGTTAGGGATTACATGTAATCCCTAATTACACAGATTCCCTGTAACATATATAAGTATTTTTGCCTTGTCCATTTTACTCCAGATACAATATTGTTCTGTTTGTTTGATAAGCTATATGAGCTAGAGCACGTTAGGACATATCTGAGGATAGTTTCATTAATCAAACTCCTGGTCTTAAGATATCAAAATGTGATGGTACAAAATAATTATTCAAATTTACGTGTTCATTAGATAATCTATTAATTACAATACGCAATAAAAGTATTGACAATTTTGAAAGTCACACGACGGTTTTGGGTTTCCCAGTTTCATCTGGAAACTTGCAATATCTAAATTTAAGAAAATTTTGTTTAAAACTAAGCAGTATCTCCCTCTTGCATAGCTCTGTCCTTAGCTGATTTAGGCTTTCCTTTTTGTTCTCTATCAGATTTTGGGCATATTTCGGTCTACGGACTTCCAAAGGTTTTGATTTGATCTGCACTGAAGAGACATAAGTTGTCGAAATGCGCATATGCAGAAATTAAATAACAGTAACTTCGGTATTTTGTTATTCAAATGTCTGCTTGCAATACTCGGATTTTTTTTTTATCACCAACTTTAGCAAATTTAACAGAAGTAGATCTCTTCAGTCAAAATAACTGGTATAACAGTCTTCTTAACAAACTAAAAATAGTAATTGGTTTTTGCCTAAGGGTTAGAAAATGGCACTAACCAATCCGCTACAAAACAGACCTTTCAAAACACTATATGCCTCTATTTGCCTCACTGATAGTGTGACGGGTGTCGCTAGCGGGGCAGGACATGCTTACCCTTCCGGAGCACCTGATGTCACTCCCGGTTTTCATGGGAGTTCACACTATGAGTGCCTTAGTTCTTAATGTTATCTTTTTATTTCCGTGCATTGTAGCTGTCTCACGTCCTTGTTTTGTCTTTGTTTTTATCTGTTACCGTTTTTGCCATGTCTTTGGACTTCGATTTATGTAGTCATCGCTTCCCTTGTTCCTTCGGTATTCTACTGCCGTTGTTTTTTAGATGCCACTGGTAATTTGTTCTCTATCAAATTTTGGGCATATTTCGGTCTACGGACTTCCAAAGGTTTTGATTTGATCTGCACTGAAGAGACATAAGTTGTCGAAATGCGCATATGCAGAAATTAAATAACAGTAACTTCGGTATTTTGTTATTCAAATGTTTGCTTGCAATACTCGGATTTTTTTTTATCACCAACTTTAGCAAATTTAACAGAAGTAGATCTCTTCAGTCAAAATAACTGGTATAACAGTCTTCTTAACAAACTAAAAATAGTAATTATTTATCACAAACGAACGAAAGCAAAATTATAAAGAAACAAACATTCTACACTTAAATTTTAAAACTTAATAAAGACATCGTATTTTCGAAAACAAATACAATGTTGTTATATACACTAAACCAGTAACATATTACCTGTCTTGGACGTTGTTTACGGTTGTTTTTGTCTTTTTTCTGGTACAGTGCCTTGGTACATTGTGGCATGTGACTGTTGTTCAGCCATTGTATATGTTTCCTATTATCATTTTTTATATCATTTTAGTCATATATCTGCACTTAATAACAATTTAGAGATTTAAAAATGCAGTTTTTAAAGGATTTTTTTTCTCTCTTCGTATCAGATTCAATGTTTTCTTTAAAACAGTGTCCGTGAATGTGATCTTTTCCGTTTAATTGTCTCTCCAGAGTTGCTAGATATCTGTTATAAATATATCAGTTAGTGACAAACGATTATTTTGTAAACTTGACCAGTTTTAGTTCTTGTTGAAGACATTCTACCAAAACTGTTTAATTCTCTCTTGTTTGGAAGAGAAATCTCAGTTTTGAATGGCATTTTTGTGCTGCGTATAAGATTCAATGTTTTCTGTAAAGCAATGAATGTGGATGTAGTTGTTTCTGTCCAAAGTTGACATCTGTTATGTATATCAGTGAAAGACAACCGGTTATTTGTTTAATTTTCCCAGTTCTAACCCTTGTTGAAAGACCCCTACCAGACAGTTTAATTATTTCTTGCTTGGTAGATCTTTACTGTCTGGGCCATACTCAGTTGCTATTGTTTTCTACGTTTGTCTTTTGTCTTATTCGTGTTTTTCATAAGTAGTTCCATGGCAGATTGTGGCATGTAATTATAATTTTCGGCCATTGTAGGTGTTCTCCTGTTATCCACTTTTTACATTCACTAACTGCACGTCATGCCTCAAGAAGTATCTTCAGGCCGTCAATTATATTATCAAGCTGCCTACGTAATTCCAAATATACTACTCTTTTGTGAATTCAATATGTCATTTTACATCATTGTCTTCATTGGCTCTTACAGTATGCCAATTCATGTGGAAAGCAGAAATCGATGATCAAGTAACTCACCTCTACGTGCTGATCCTCCTCCAATATCAATGCTTACACTTTTAAACTTCTAAACTATCTCAGGTATGCATCCATGTGAAAATGGGAGTCAATCACTTCCACTGTATTGATGATTTCTTTACTTGGACATGGTGGATGGAGATACGTTCTTCTAGAAGTGCAACCATTCGTTGGCTTCTCTTCTTCTGGAAAGGATTGCTTATATTCTCTTTTGAAGTAGGATGTGTATCTCAATTGCTGTGAATACCTTGTGCGATATATTTGTTTCTTCTGTCGAAGGCCTTCAGTTACGGTAAGGAGCCCGATGGTACACTGATGTCTATCAAAATCCTTATAATTATTCACTAGCTTAACCAGATGGTTGACAGATGTTTTTAGTCTGCTAGCAACCTTTTAGTAAGCCATTCGTGAGAAGAATATATTTTCGTCCTTGTCTTTCATATAGAATTATTGACATTCTTGATTTTGGCGTTCCATAAATTACACATTGAGGAATCTTTCTTGTGCAAAATAAACGTGGTATGCACTAGCACTTTGAGTTAACATCGCCATACATCTCTCATACGATCATTACAAAAGTTCTTATATATACATGTATAACAATCCTTTGCGGGAAATTGTTTCTACTTAATACCGGAATTATCATCTTTTTATTGTCTACAGCCTCTCAATAGCACTTGCTGTTGAGTTGCTACCGGACACTACAGGAATGGGAGGGGATGCTTTGCGCGCCATTAAACCGGTTTAGCCCACTATTTCTTTTAAAATGCCTGTACCAAGTCGGGACTATTGCGGTCGACAAGTTTTCCGGTGGTTTGTCTTTTTGTCTTTTGCTCTTGACAATTCTGTTCGTTCGAAACAGTAAGTTCCATTTTAGAGCTCGGTTGCTTGTCAAAATGCTACTCAAACAAAGGTATGTTACAATAGCTAGAAGCCGTCATTGCATACGTTTTACGACCAACAGCCCGAACTTATTGACCAAAATGGGAATCTTTTTAAAAGATGACAACAGGCCCTTCCCTTACACAGCTTTTGTTTGTTCTTCCTTCACTGGATTTGACTTTGCTACCGGAATTGACTTGTTCATTTAAACACTCCCGGTGCCTTGGAATAAGCAAGAGATTCTCACTCTACTAGTGCAACTTTTCTCACCCATGACTTAAAATCGGGTCTGCGTTGTTCATCTATATGTGTCTCATTTTTTGTTTCCTGTGCCTTACTTATTTAATATCTCTACTTCTTTGTACTTCGATGTTTCCACTGGCTTTGCATTATTCTTTTTTGAACTTGCAGTTCAGTTCTCACTTTCTATTTTATGGGAGGTGGTCAATCAGGACATGCCTGCGTACATTAGTGAAACGTCTTGGACAAACTGTGCAGTTTACCGACTTTTGGAATCAATGAGCCATCCTTACTTTTCTTTCTATAATGTCTTCACACGTTGGGCCATAATAAAGTTCAGGTTTTTCTTTTTTTCTCTACAATGCTCTATACTCTACAAGATGACTAATTTTGTTTCTCCTTATATAGTATTTTTGTATTTTATGTAAATAACAAAATACCGAAGTTAATTATGTTAACGAAGTTAAATAATTTTTTTTAATTGAATGATTGCTGTAACATATTATTTATTATAATTGTAGGAGCGGGCTGTAAATGATGCTATTAAGATTTATGTTCAATCCCATTTGCTAATGTTTCGAGGAAAGGAAATATGTTTAATTCATAATAATGCACCAGTGGCAAATTGCAGTTTCTATAAATAATTGACTTCAGTATTCAAATAGAACATATCTGAAATATAATCAAGAAAAACCCATGTCTCATTTAAATTTTTTTTTTCCATATTCCAATTTTGTTGAACATTTAACATTTTTTCATGTTCAGTGGTATTCATTGAAACACAGGTTTGATAATACCTTGCTTGAAGGAAAATAGTAAGGATATCACTTAAGCTGTATGAAAATACAAAAATACGCAAGATGAATAATTAACGACAAATGTTATGCCGAATACGTGTTTAATATCTCACGAGCACTCCTTGACCCATGTTTTGTCCCTTTTCCATTTCAACATTGTGGTCAGGGAGTTAGTAGTCGACCTGCATTGGGTTTTATTTGTATGTACATTATGTTATAGTGAAACGGGACAGAGAAAGTGAAGGTTTGGGTAATAATAAACAGGTTTAAATCTACCACTGGCTTTTGTTAGTGGCTGTACCAAGTTCGACTGTCCCGAGGTTATATCGTTGTTTACTTTTTCCTTTTGTTTTGTGTGCAGTTTCTTGGTACATTGTGGCCTGTGACTGTATTTTTCAGCCATTGTAGGTGTTTCCTATTATTTTTCTCACTTCAGTTTTTCAAGGAGAAACCTTTCATCACTAGCGTTAGAATCAAATCACATCAAAAGCCATAGTTCAAAAATACAGGCGGAAAGAAATGCTCATTTAATTTGCTGACCCGAAAGCCGATTTTATTTCGAACCTTGCAATATCTAAATTTTTGTAAATTTTGTTGAAAACTAAGGAGTATCTCCCTCA
>MJUU01071470.1:61053-79507 GCA_002080025.1 Modiolus philippinarum
TCTAGAGTTTATTACCGAACTGACTAACATCGACTGTGCCAAACCGGACTTACCACTGGCAGTGTGACGGCTGCCACGCGTGGAGCAGATCATGCTTACCCTTCCGGAGCACCTGATGATACCTCAGTCTTTACAGGGGTTCACACTGCTAGTGCTATAGTTATGTTGCATTCTTATTCATATGTGTTTATTTGCTTTGTCTTTGTCGTACTGTCTAAATTCGTGTTAGATATGAATTGCCGTGAGTTTGGATTTTTGATTTTAGAAATTCCCCTTTCCTCGTTCTTGCTTTGGTAATCGTTTGCCGACGTATTCCAAAAATATCGAAACATTAGGCTAAACCAAGGACCAAGGATAATTATGTAACGTTAATAAGTAGAACAGAAATGATGCTCGATGCTCATTTCGAGTTGACTCCAGTGCTGCTTTCGGATGTATATCAATTACAAATTCCACGTAAAAGTAGAATTATAAATCTTAAGAAGACAGTATTTTACGACATAAGAATCTACACAAAACAAAGCTGAGAAGAAGATGATTGTTCCAAACATGTAAATCAATCTGTAACGAATTGTTATTCTAAAATGATTTAGCTGCGTGTGCATATAATATGCGTTACACCTGAATATACACGTTTTAATGTTGCTGTATATTATTGTAAAAAATGTGATAATAATTGCCAGACTAATGAAGCAGAAACAGAATATAACGATATTTATCTATAACTGCAAATTTACAATAAATAACTTTCAAAAACCAGTAGGGACACAGAAGGAAAACTATGAAAAAGGGATGTAATAATGCAATTGTAAGCCATTAGAGCAAGAAAACATATCTTGATTTCTAATAGGTATCGAAAGAGCTATCTTCACTGATGCTTAAAAACAAAATGACAGCACCTCATATGTCACAGTAAGTTTCCCACTTTAATTCATCGAGGATTGTCTGCAAGAAGGGACTATTTTATTGTTATATATATATATATTTTAGTATTAAAATATAACGTTCACACAAAGAATATAAATTACACAGTAGCAGAGATAAATGTTAGGTATGGTAGAAAGGTGTTATTTAAGAAAAATGAACAGTTGCCATACATTTATATTATTTTTATCATGGGCTGGCACCCCGAGCGACCAGCAAGGAAAAAATATCACCATAAAGTGCAAGCCCGTGGTAAAAATAATATAAATATCTGGCTACTGTTAATTATTTCGATTCTAATAGGACACTCACAAGGTTCCGATTATTTGAATCTTTCCTAGGAAACTTGGATGAAACGCCATTTTATGCCGTCAATTGGTCTGTGACGTTGCAAAAACTGATGTAAAAATATATACACGTTATGAAAGGAACCGTCATTTATTTATGACGTTACACATCAGTATATATTAATTTTACCACGGGACTGGATATAAAGCGATTGAAGGACGTCAATTCAGAATTTCCTTGATATTTTTCAAGATATATTTGACAAAATAGTACACATGATGTCATAATTGACCCACGTAAGCTAAAGTTTCCTTTGGTAGCCCAAAATATTTGTTGACTACGACTTTAAAAATGGGCTATCTGAACAAAGCCCCTTTTTGAAGCCGTTTATGGCAAACTGATAGCATAGAACTTGTGAGAAAGAACATTGACAAAATAATTTTTATGCAAAAAAAAAAAAAATAAAAAAGAACCTTAATGAGTAGTTTTGTGAATGTATCAATCAGAGTCTTTGTCTTCTTCATCTAAATCTGGCTCTTGTAAGCAGTCTCCTACAGATTTATTTCTAGGCAATTGATCGTAAAAATGATCCATTGGTGGTATTATACCACCATTTCAAAGAGATAATAAATAATTATTCGATGCACATGTTAATTGCATTTTTCATTTTTTTTTATACATTTTTGTCTCCCTCGAGTCTTAGTTCTACATGCTATAATTTGAAATTTTGTGTCATTTACTTGTAGCAAATGTATTTACCGTTATATTTTCTAAACTGTAGATGTTTTGTTTCACGTCATTTCACCTTTTCATTTTGAAGGTGGACCCTATAGAAAATTAATATTTTGATCATCTCTAAACTAAAAAATCAAACAGAACCAATGTGTAATGCGATGATGCATTGAAAAACATATAGCAATTTTTGAAAGTTATTTTCAATCAGACAACAAATAAAGCCACCACTGCGGAACATAATTTTATATTGGCGATCTTGTTCTGAAACTACCGAGTTACAGTTAGTTACATGATATTTATTTCTACCTTTTTATACATAAATCTATTAAAATGTTTCTTCACAAAAAGATTGCAAAATTAATGATTGCTTGGTAAATACAGTGGATTTTCAGGGTTTCAGAAATTTAAGCAAAAAAAGACATCTATCAATAGATGTAACTGTTTCTTTAAATTGACACAAATTTGAACATATCGTTGCTGAGAAGAATTCATCCAGAATTTGTTATGAAAGAGTTTCACGATACTTTACAAAATTCAAATAAAACATTTTTTTTTTCATTGGAATAAAAGAAAAATGTTTGCTGAACTTCAACGAGCCAACTTCAAAATGTAGGAGTTGGCATTGCAAAAAAAAAGGTGATGATCGAACAGAAAAGTCAATGTCAATATCATCAACCTGTCAGTAAATATTGTGCGGTTATGCGGATGTAAACTTGGATTCTATTGGCTGATTAACCACCTGCTAAATAACCATGTCCGCCATACACAACAAGAAAATCAATAATCGTGATAATGCAGTGTTTCACATTAACAAACATGCAGTAAGCATAGAAAAATAAACACATCGACATTAAACATAGTTTACTTCTACGTAATGTAACAGTAATTTCAGCCTGAAAATTAAAATACGAAAAACATCTATAATTGGAATAACATGTAAATTATATGAAATGTTTTATCTGCGTTCATTTCCAAAGGTTTCCGCTCAGTGTATTTCGAAAACGTCATTTTGCTGGTACAATCTTTATACAACTTGAAAAATCAATAAATCACTAGGTTGTGTATTGATCAGTTGGTATAGTGTTTATTTTTAGAATCGTGTAGTTAAATGTAGGTCATTTTGTAATTATCGTTTACGTAGTTTAATGCAAACTGTGGTTAGCATAACCGCACAAAAATGTTACCATGCATTGAACCAACTAACATGATTATTTAGATAGTGTCGAAAATGGTTGAACGGTGCGGCTGACGCCTTACCGTTCAACGATTTTCGACACTATCTAAATAATCATGTTAGTTGGTTCAATGCATGATAACTTATAATTAACGACAGTTAAATATAGAAGACACAAAGGAGTGGTATTTATAAAACTCGGCCAAAACGAGAACACAAATCAATAACGTTACAACACATTTAAATAAAAACACAACATTCAAAACAAGGCACTCACAGTGTGAACTCCCATGAATCTTAAAGTGACATCAGGTGCTCCGGAAGATAAAAAATAGATCGTTCTGTCAAAAGACAAAGAAAATATATCATTATGTGAATTCTATGTATAGTCGCCTGTGGGTAGACCAGTACAATGTAACAGTCTTGCAACCTGCGACTTTTGTTTTTGCATTTGATTACATAAGGGCAAGCAATTTTTGAGGTTGCTAAATTTTGCGATTCAATCCCCAAAGAGGGTATCTTATTTTAGCAGTCATTTATTTTCGCCAATTGAAAATTGTTTTAAGAAAATTAAAATGGAAAAAAAAACAGGAAACACTTACAATGGCCGGAAATTACAACCACATGGCGCAATCTAAAAGTGAATTCAATTTCAAAGGAAACAACAATAAAAATACAACAGACAAACTTTAACAACGATGGGAACTCGGGATAGCCGGACTAAGTACCGGCACCAGCAAGAGCTAGCGGTAAGGTTAAAACGGTTTATGGGCACCAAACCTCCCCTTTCTTTATCCCGTTTCTCTATAGCATAATAAACATACAAATTAAACCAAATACAGATAGACTTCTAAGTCAAAGACCACAATATTGAGAAAAAAGAATAAGACAAAATGGAATTTTGTCGAAGAGTGCTCGCCGCTAAACTGTCGGCTAGCTCAAGGATCGTTATCTGCTGGTAAAACACTGTCGCACTACAGAAGAAAAACTTAATTCCAAACTCCATAAAGGGTTTGGTAAAGAATCATCATGGATTTCAGTAGACGTAGACAGTATCAGTGAGAGCCCAGTATACCTGCAAAATCTTCAGGTCATTGGATCCCAAAGCCAATTTAACGGAATCAAGAAGAATATCTTGTCAATATAACCTATTATGTAAAGAATGTAAGTAACGTCCAAGTTTTTCCGGATTTTTTCTATCAGTTTTTGATATTTTGTAACAATATTCCAGAAAAAACGAGGTAATAACGATACTTATAAGCTGTTTGCAAGTAACAACATATTTAGATATCAAATGTTCATATCTTCTTTAAATCTTGTTAAATGTATTCAACAATTTATGAAATCTAATCTTTTTGTAAAAGTTTGGATGTGATATTAAGGTTACGTTCAGTGAAGTCGGCAAGAAAAGAACAGACGCGTGCGAATCGTACTACATGTAGTTGAGATATATACATGAATATGATGGAGCTACAGGAATGTCGCCGTCTAGAAAAGGGATATTTTAAATTATAGTGAAATCAAAATAATCATTTTTATCATAAATTTAAGTTTTAATTTTACCGGGGTCAACGATGATAGTAAAATAAAAAAATAGGCAGGATTTAGAATTATTGTTTGCTTTATTAAGTTTCAGTTCTTGTGGTTAAAAAAAGGTCGACATAAAACTTCTGATTGTCAAAAGTTAGGATTAAGTCGATATACCTGCTGTTATCATTGAAAATTGAAATAATTTGATCACTGTTTTGTACGGTTCCATTTGTAAATTGATGTCTTGCATGGATTATTTGTCTGTAATGTAGGTGTCATTCAGTGGACAAAGCAGCAAAATTTTAATGTTTAATTCAATGGTCAACTCTATAAACACCTCAAATTCAAACGCAGAGAATTTCTTTCGAAAGAAATAATATGAAAAAATGATAGAAAACACGGCTCCGGGTTTTTAAAACATTTTATAATACATAGTCTTTAACACACATTTCAGTCTATGGATTTCCAGAAGTTTTGATTTGATCTGCACTGAAGAGACATCAGTTGTCAAAATGCGCATATGCAGAAACTAAATTCTCTGTAACTTTAGTATATTGTTATTCAATAGAAATTCGTGGATCTTCATGACACGGAGCCAAAGTCCTCTGTGTTTGGTATTGAAGCATGATGGGGTGATTAACAGTAATATGGATTGCTTCTGTACTAATTTAGAATATCTATTTTTGATTGCTTCTCGGACGATTTGCCTTATTAAGAATAAAACAATCATTAATTGATCTAAAGTTATATTCAGGTATTTAAATATAAAACTGTAAATTTCATGTTTATTGATGAATTTTATCAGCCATGACGATATAATTATTTTGCGTTTTTCGTACCAGACATACAAGTATAAATCACACGGGAATGAATCCATATCAACAAATATTCTGAAATTATTACGTTCACATTAAATAGCGTTACTTCCGACATAGGTATTGCATTATGAAACATTGATGCACAAATTACCAAACTTTTCTTTTCCTGAACTTAAGACTTGTATTTCTAAAGGTAATCAGAACTAAAATCAAAAGACATTTAAAAGAAATATTATCAGTTTAATGAAGCATTTTAACTACAACATTTTCTACTTTATAATATCTTGTGTTAGTGTTATCTAAGTTTCCCGCCTTACATACAGACAAAAGATGTTTACGTTACATTGATCTAAGCATTTTTTGAGGTACAATATTGAAGAAAAATATAAAAATCTTTTTTGAAAGGTAAGAACTATTCACACACTTTTCGGTTTAATGATTGTCAAATATTTTGATTTGATATGCACTGAAGGGACATAAGATGTCAAAATGGCCATATGCAGAAATTCCCTGATTTTATATTAACATTTGATATCTCAGTATGACGTGACTCGCAAACAACTGATCAAAAATGGCATATGCATCCTCGATTTTATGGAAATATTGTTAAGAAATGCCAGAAACTGATAAAAAATCGAGAAAAGGAGGGGATCTAACTCATTCTTCACGTTAACGGATATCGATGTGATATTCTCATAGATCCATTATACTGGCTTTGTGTGCACCTGAAGATGGGGGTTAAGATAAAATTGCCGAACGGAGTTGTAAAGAGCCGGAGTTCATGAGATAAAACGACAAATCAGGTGGAAACACATATACCTGCCTCTCACTGATACTGCCGATGTCTACTGATATACATGACGAGTCTTTCCAAAACACTTCGGGAAGTTTTTTGTTTGATTTTCCTCCGTAAGGCGACATTGTTTTACCAGCAGATTAGGTTCTTTGAGATCGTTGGCAGTTTAGCGGCGAACACTATTTCACCCATTTTTCTAAATTGTGTTCTGTCATATTCTTTTCTTATTCAGGAGTGGTCTTTCATTTAGTAGTCTAGCTGTATTTTTTTCTTCGTATGTTCTTTATACTATAGGGAAGCGAGATAGAGAAAGGGAAGGTTAGGGTACCCATTAACCGGTTTAACCCGACCACTGGCTTTAGATACCGGTACCAACCCCGGCTTTTCTATCGTTTTTGACGTTTGTCTCTTGTCTTTCATTTGTGCTTTTCTAGTGATTTTTGCTTGTAAATTATGGCATGTGATTGTATTTGTAGGTATTAACTGTTATTTTTTGCTTGTAATTATACTTACAGTCAAATTGAAATTTATTTATCGAATAATCTTTACAGTTGAAGAATATTTAATCGAAATTCTAATGTAAGTTCGTTGTTTCCTTTAAACACTCATTAAATATATCACAATATCACCAGATTATTAAATGACATGTTAGTGAGCAGGCCACAGTTTCGTAAGTTTTACTGGGTTACTCATATTATTTAATTTTAATTGCTTCTGATGACAGGTTACTCCTTGAAACACGTGTACAACATAACGAAATTCACTGTTTTATATGCAATTCGGTATTTCTGCATTTGAACCATTGGGCCGATGCCACTGCTGGTGGACCAGAGGTCCCCGAGGGTATTCACCAGCCCAATAGTCAGACTTGTCTGACATGAGAACTTTACCTTGCGTGTTATAGAAATTTACTGCTTTCATCAAAATTTTAACCACTTAAAAATAATGAGGCTTCATTCCTTGTATGACACTCAGTAGATGTCCATGGTACTGGATTTGGCTTCCTACCTCGATATTTTTGGAAATGAGTACTTCTTTTTGGACTTCTTTTGGATTATGGCTTTTCATGTAATTTGATTTTAATGCTGCTGGTGAGAGGTTACTCCTTGAAAAACGTGTACAGAATAACGAAATTTACTGTTTTATATGCAACTTCGGTATTTTTGCATTTTTACTTATCGGAGTGTGTAATCCTGGTTTTAGGTATTGCTATATTATTTTTCAGTTTGAAGAGATAAAAATCAAGCATTATGTGCTCATTTTCTAGGTATCATGGCTGTCTTTCATTTGAAATACCACAAATAAAGATTCAAAATTAATTAAGATTATTTCAAATGAAGGGGAGATTACTCCATATTTACTCTCATCCTGTGTAAAGCGCACATTTTCCAACCTTTACTTCGAGGAAAAATAGCTTTCTTTGGAAACTATCAACCCCCATTCAAAGAACAATTTTTAGGATATTTATGTTCTGAAATTCAGAGAGATACACAGTTTGAACACCATATATCTACGGAAAATATTGTTTTGAATGGCTGAAAATAGTCTGTTTAGGTAAGAACAGTTATTTGTCAACGTTTGTATACCTTTGTTTCCACTAGTAGAATTTGATATGCATATTTATTTTTATTTCAAAGTAAAATCCACACCAAGAGCATTGTTTTGGAATATAACAATCCATATTTGCAATAAAAAACAAATCTTCAAGTGAGGGGATGGTTTCACCTCACTGTTCACTCAAGTGACATTGAAAAAAGAACCGTGTATTGCACCCTTAGCATTAACCGTTCACTTTCTTCCTCTTTTATATTTGTCCAGTTTGAGGACTATCGGAATTTCAATGGGCACAAAATATGCACCTCGTTTAGCCGATCGTTTACTCCACTTATATGAGGCTGAATTCATCGAAGGACCTCTTCAGAATAAAAACAAAAAAATGCCCAATCCTTTTTACTTCAGTTCCGTTATATTTCCTCGTTCTGGTGATTTTCTTCACCTTATCCATGCAAAAGAGCTCGAAATTAAGGATACTTTAGATATTTTTATAATGGCCTCGTTCCTTTACCTTCATCTTGAAATTGACAACAGAGGTACACTTCAAACTAGGCTGTATGACAAATGCAATGACTTCGCTTTTCAGAAAAGGTAACTTCTCTTTTCTTTGTAGCAAAATTCCAAAGGCGCCAGCATATTATCGTTTGGCATGGTCTAAAAGCTGTTCTGGTCTCATTGGTCTGGTCTTAAAAATTGGTCTGGTCTGGTCCCAAATATTGGTCTTTAAACTTTGGTCTGGTCTTAAAACATTGGTCTGCTCATAAAAATTGGCCTATCTAAAAATTGGTTTACCAAATATTGGTTTTCAAAATTGGTTTACATTTGTTTGTTGAAAGTGGAATAGGGCTTTCTTTATGTACATGTTCTTACTACTTATTTCTGAAAATGATCTAAAAGAATCCTGTATCTAATGTTCTGTCATTTTATATAATGCTGTTTCATAAGAGATTACAGCAACAGTAAAACCTATAATGTTCTACTATGTGTAACATAATCCACATATTCATAAGTATGTTCAGTATTTCAAATCATACATTAAACATTTTTGGGGAGTAATTATATTCAAAATCTTTCCTTGTGGTGTATGTATCTTTTGCTGCGGAATTGGCATATCAAATATTTATTGCTTATAATTACATTAATCTGTGTACCATGCATTTCCTTGGTATTATGTTGTTTTTTAGCACATGTTATGTATTTATATAATTCTTAAACCCAAAATGGGTTATTGCTTGTATTTATAAATAAAATAATTTCTTAAAATAAAATGAAATTAATAAAGTCTTGTAAAATAGCGCACAAATATTTTCATTTATTTTGATGTGTTTGAAATGCAACATAAAAAGAAAAACGAAAGTCTAGAACAGGAAGTGTTTGTATACTAGTATATTGTCTTTTGGGCTTGTCTGCATTCTACATTTCTCGTCCCGAAAGTCTAGAACAGGAAGTGTTTGTATACTAGTATATTGTCTTTTGGGCTTCTCTGCATTCTACATTTCTCGTCCAATCTAGTACTCTCGCTTACAAGCATTTTTGATTTTTTTCTTAATCTAAAATTTGTCAGTCAAAATAGTATTAGCAGGTCTTTAATTTTAATTTGGAGTGCGGAGTACGTGTTGTAAAAACCACCATGGAATATGTTATTTACCATGGTAAGCTTCTACAGGAGGAAAACTTTGTATTCATTTTTGTTCATCTGCTTGCAAGTTAAAGCAAGTTAAAAGAGGTAAAAAAATAAATAATCTGACTTACAAGTTCATGAAAATAAATATTCTGTCTCCGGCACATTTTTGAAAAAGTCATCTCCCTTCCGGTTCAAATGGTAGTCCTCTTATCTCAAAAGAAAATTTTACCAGAGATACCCTCTTATTGATTGATTGATATAGGGTTTGACGTCATTTTCAGCAGTATTTCAGCTATTTCATGACGATCAGTTTTAGTGGTGACCACCGACGTTGGGCAGGTAACTGACATACCTTATCACTTACGATTGTAAGTCGAGTTTTTTTTGTAATGTACAAAGCGGGCGCGAACTCACACTGCAGTGGTGATAGCTATATAGACTACAGTGGTTGTATAGGTAGTAGAACTACCTTAACCTCTCGGCCACCCAGGCCCGAGATACCCTCTGAATAACAGATTTAGGGGTATAAATTCTTCAGGGATTGAAAGTTATAAAATATTTAAAAGAGAAAGTAATTTATAGAGTATTTGTTATTCATGTATTTTTATTTAATCAAAGACTTTTTATATCCCGTCACACGTAGTGGCGAGGTATTGGATACCTTTAGTCGAGTGTCCGTCCGTCCCCGACGATTTCCGACTGATAACTTGTGAATGAAACAACAAACGGTTCTCAAACTTGGCATGTAAATTGTTTACCACAAAACTCGGGCCAAGTTTGATTTAGAGTTCAGGGGTCCAAGGGGTTCCAGGGTTATGCCCCTTAAAACTTTGACATTTTGTGAATTTTTAGGTTTCCGACTGACAATGTGAACTTGTGAACGAAATAATATAGTCTTAAAACTTGGTATGTAAATTATTTACCACAAAACTATGGCCAAGTTCGATTAAAGGCTCAGATGTTGGAGGAGTTCTGGAGTTATGTCCCTTGAAACTTTGAAATTTTGTAAAGTGTAGGGTTTCTGAATGATAACTTTTGAACGAACTAACATACCATCTTCAACCTTTGTATGTTAGTTGTTTACCACAAAACACGGGCAAAGTATGATTTTTGCTTCAGATGTTCAATGGGTTCTTCAGTTGTGCCCTTTGAAAATTTTGTGAAACGTGGCGAGGTATCATGTAATTCACCATTACTATTTTAATTCATGTACTTTTGACCAACATCTTCTTTGTTTTCAATCATTTTCTCTCATTGTATTTAAAGCTGTTGAAATCGTGTATTCAATGAAAGACTTCGACCAACAAAGTTTGTATAAAATATGTTTGAAGGAAACAAGGCATATCAAATCCAAACACCCAAATTCCTGACCGCTTTGTCTGTCGAACACGCATTCAGACCAGTTACACTGACTAGTGAGTCTTGGTCATGGTCAACTACTTAAGCATTTGCAAGAAACCTTTTATTGGCTTACAATTATCGTTTGCCTGTTTAATATTATTTTTAGATATATGAAGTAATGTTTTGAACACCGTTAAAAATAACTGTGGGTTGGTCCCTCATTTAAAAACAATAAAGACTGTAACTTCTGAAGACCAAATCATAATTATTCAACAGTGCATTGGTACTAATGTTCGAAGTACATGATGAATAAATTACTAAACATCTCGGAAATAAATATCTGAAAGTCTTATCTAATTTTTACACATTTCATTTCAAAGTTTAAATTAATTTTTAACAGCCTATGAGTTTTATAATAGTTTAGCCTCTTTTTAAACGATTACTAGTTTCCTACATTGTTTAGGGACCGACCATTTAACTTGAAGGGGGGGGGGGGGGGNGGGGGGGGGTTATGGTTTTTTTCTAAAAAAATATTTTGGATCTGATTTTATGTGAAAAAAATATTTTGGCTGCCAAAATGATGAAAAAAAAATTTCTGATGGAGGCTTTCTGCCCAAATAAATAATGTTAATTTTGAAAAAAAATATTTTGTTGATACACGAGCAAAAAATAAATAATTTTTTTCGCGCTTCGCGCGAAAAAAATTTTCTATCCAGAAAAAAAACCATAACCCCCCTTCAGGTTAAATGGTCGGTCCCTTAGAAATCCCATATCGGTTCATTTACAGTATTTTATAGATAAGAGAATAGATATACAGAGAGGAAACTTAATGACTCCCTGGTTTCTCAACATTCTCATTGTCAAAGTCCTAAATAAGAGAGACCAATTATTAGACCATACCAATTTTTCAGACCAGACCAATTTTTGGACCAGACCATTTTTTTTTAGACCAGATCAATTTTTCGGACCAGACCAATTTTTCAGACCAGACCAATGATACCAGACCAGATTATAGAACATGCCTTAGCGTTTACATCTCCCAAATCATTCGCTACTCAAGGGTTTGTGGTCGATACTGTGACTACATTGGTTTACTTAAGCAAAGGTATGTTACCCATATCTTGAAGTTATCACTACAGAAGTTTTACAGTTGACATTATGATCTTGTGGACCGGTCTTGGATATTTGTTTCCCAGATAACAACAGATCTTTCAATTTTGTTTTTCCTCTATCGTATTTGACCTTACTACCGGAGTTCACATGTACAGAACGGAAGTTGTCTTATAAGGACAGGAGATTCTTATTCCATCGGTGCACCTGATCGCACCCATGGTTTTATTGGGTCCGTGTTGTTCATCTGTATGTATGTCTTCATTTTTTTCTTTTCTGTACCATACTCATGTCGTGTCCTTGATTCTTGGTTTCAGATGTTGCCGTTGTCACTTGATTGTTTGTTCTTTGACAGATTCATTTTTTTTGCATGCCCAAATCATAATGATTTATTTCGAAGAATTATAATTATTATTTAAAAAAAAAAATTATAATTACTTTTAAGATAATCAGCAGAGACAAATACCTTGCAAGCCGAACATCTGACAGACAGGTAAAAAGAGTAAGTTGCTCTCCCTGAACTACGGCATAAAAAATCGAAATGCACAACAATGTGTTGACATGAGTTTTTAGAAGATGATTTTTAAACCTATAAATGTTCAAAAACAAAGCAGATGGAACCTAGCGGAAAATTGTACTTTGCAATAAACCTGTCAGGCATTTCAAAGAAATGGTGGGTTAGTGTTTTATGGCTCACTAGACCTCCCCTTTCCTTGTGGTAGTGTCGGAAAGCAATTTAACAGAAATTGCTATTGAAACGTCGTAGACAGAAAAAAAGAAATGATTATCCCAGTATAAAGGAAAAAAAATCTATGATTACAGTTCGTACCGAAAAATCAATTTATCTTATCAAGGGACTGATATCTCTTATATAACGTTTTTAATGATCGTGTGCGACGGAATTTTTTGAAACCTTGAAGAAAGGCCCCACGTAGATAACTATGTCTAATGAGAAAGTCTGCATAATTTGTGCTAGCTTTCCCGTAACAAATCAATTCTTAAACATACACTCCGTAAGCAGGAAAAGTTGGAATATTACTGTCCATGATAGGAAAATTTTTAATTTTGATAATAAAATCGCCCCTTTTGTCGTAAATTTAAGAACTGAGATGACCATTTTTGTAAAATTCGAGATGTAAGTCCAAAACGATGTACAAATGTCATGTAGATCAAACGATTTCATCTCTAGTAGAGGATATATTGATTAAAGGGGGTGTTATAAATGGGAAGAACATCATCAATCTATCTATAAGTGAGATTGTAGGATTTGGCGTCTTCTATTTTAAGATCTTTTGCGAATCCCTTGAGAAGTTTATTCTCGTATGAATATAAAAACAAGTCTGCGAGTAGAAGATCACAATTCGTGGCAGTTGGTATATAAAAATACAAAAAAAAACCGAAGTTGCAGAAAAAACTTGATGTTGATAAATATCACCTCCAAGTGTGACAAATATGTTATCAATAAGAAAATCAAGCAGGGTAAATGAGGGTAGTAACAATATTACCAATCAGTATTGTCAGGAGTCAAATCTCAAGTGAACAAAATTAAAAGTAGGAGACAAGCCACAGAAAAAACTGTAAACTGCAATGATCCTGAGTTTGTAGAGGAATTTCAAAAGAAGGGTAAACATGCCAACATGTAAAGGGACTGCATCAGAACTAGGATGAAAATGGCAAATATCTTGAACGAAAGTGTGTCATTTCAAAGAAAGGGGTTCTCTTTGGCCTGACATTTCAATATATAAAGTCTTAAAACAATTAATATAATGGATGGATTGCATTAAGGGCAACCCAAAAATTTTCCAAACAAAAAATTTACTTTAAATTTGCAGGATAAAACAATTATGTACTAATATATTCCTAGAAAAAGTTTTGAAAACTTTCACCGTAATAATTTTGATTTATAGTTCACAGAAACGCCCCTAAATTCTGTTCAGTAATCACCATGAAGCATACACTACTGTAATGTAGATGTATAAGAATTGGCATAAAAAGATTATAATTTGCCAAATTTCTTCACAGAAACTTGTAAACCTTAATATGAGAGAATATTGATCATGAACACACATTAAGTGTTGATATGCAGTTAAAAAGAAAATACGTTTTCAAAAAAGTTACTGAAAACACAGCTTTATTCAATTACTTCTAGGTGAAAATCCTAAATGTCAATTTTTACCAAACAAAAAAGAAAAAACAACAAAAAACAACAAAAAAAAACAAAAACAAAAACAAAAAACAACAACAAAAAAACAAAAAAAAAAAAAAAAAAAAAAAAAAAAAAAAAATAAACAAAACTGGGACATATGACTTATATATAAATTCTATAAAAAAATAACCGTGCTGTTTTTTCACAATTTTAGGAAAGCTGCCTAATTATAAAAAGTCTTAATATGCCTTAATTCTGAACGTCAACCAGAAATAATTCTCTCCCTTTCCAATAATCATTTATTCAAATATTTAAAAGTCGCCATTCAAAACCTAGATATTTTAATGTGGGTACTTTGAATTATTTTATTAAAGGGGTGCAGTTTCATGATAACATGAATATTTAATTTCTATTTATGATAAATATTCTAAATCTATGTTTTATTCATATCAATAAAAAAAGTAATTTGCACAGAGAGAACAATTCCAACTTTTGTATCTGCTGAGATTTTCAGAATATACCTTCTTCCCATTTGATATATGATGTTATGTTTTGTCCAGATGTACGACCATGTAATAAAGCAATCACACTTTGTCATCAGCCATGATATTTTCTCCACAAAATAATTTAATATGTGTACTGTTTGAGGGTTAGAGAAGTGACATGTACCATGTATTTTAATTGGTTTTGTCTCCGGGTTAAAAAATGGCATTAACCTATCAGCTTACTACCAGATCTGTAAAGAACATACGCTCCTCACTGACCGTGTGACTGGTTCTGTTTAGATTTAAACTTATTCTATTTGCAAAAAAAGCATTAAAATTGTCCTCTCCAGGTATAAAGATATATACATAAGTCCACAAATAACAAAATACCGAAGTTATTGTGAATTTTGACTCTGCTTATGCGCAATGACGAATGACGACAAACACAATTAATAATTAAATAACAATTTAGAATATAAAAGACAAAACGAAAAGCAGGGGATTAGTAAGAATTTAAGGTAGAGTTCAGAGGAAAGGAAACTAGAAGGGAAAGACAAAGTTATAATTAATCATATTAAACGGGAAAAAGGGAATTTGACAGGAAATTTATGTAAATCGGTTTGTATTTCTAATAAATAATTGGACAACAGAAGACATTTCTAAATTTTCCTCGGTGGTCAAACTACTGTCACCAGCCAACAGGAGATTTACTCTAATTTGGTACTTATCCAAATTTCTAAACAGTTCTTGGCGGAAATGGTTGTAAAGTGGACATTCCAAAAAAAAAATGAAAATTGTTTTCACAGGGGTTACCACAACTGCACTGGTGCTGTTAACAGAGCAGGACAAGCTTACCCTTCCAGATCACCTGATGTCACCCTCAGTTTCATGGGAGTTTACACTATGAGTGCCTTGGTTTTGAATGCTATGTTTTTTTTTTATTTTCTGTGCTTTGTAGTTGTCGAAAGTCATTGTTTTCTGTGCTCTCGTTTTTACAATTGTTTTAGTCTTCGATATTTGTAAATACCAATCCTTTGTTCCTTCGGTATTCTACTGCCGTTGTTTCAAGTAACTTAACAAGTTTATTTTGATATCTGCCATGATATTTTGTTCACATGCACAACAAAGAAGCATCAGTCCTATATTCATATACACCATAAGATTTTGTGCAGATGTCAGTCAAATTTTGATATCAGTCAGTGTAATTTTCCACATGTACAAACAGAAAAAATGTCAATCCGAATTTGATGTTTATCATGAAAGTGTGTCTAAAATTTTTCTTAAAATATCAGCTCCATTATTATATATGATATTATATTTTGTCCACAATGCAATCCAGTAATAATTCAGCAAGACTTGGGCATCTTTTATGAGATTTTGTGAGATTTACTCCAATTTAAAAAAACAAAAACATCCAAGTGATATTCGTAATTGGATTGTGTGAAAATTACCAATCTAGCAGCATTTCATGATTTTGACCTGGAGTACAAAGTCTCATTTTTGTATCATCAATGAGCTGTGGTCCAGATGCACAAAACACTGCAGTTGAGGATCAGTCCTAAAAACAATATCTGTCATGTGATATTTTTTCAGAAAAACCATCATAACATACGAGTCCCATTTAGATATTTTCCATGAAATATTTTCTAGAGGAGCTATCAATAAACGTTGGTCTCTCTTTGATATTTGTATTACAGTTTTTTGATATATGCACTCCATAGTCACATCAATCCAAGTTTGATATCTGACATGAGATTTTGTCGAGATTAACATTGAAGTTTCAAAATAAATGAAAACTGAACTAAACCATTAGACAAAGCATAGAAAGCAGCCACAGCCTGCAAAGCTTACCTCGTTGCGCAGCCTTGTCATATGTTAAACAGGTCAGTTAACAGGAATACAATATAATCATTCGTTTTAACAGATTCATTTTAACATAAAATGTAGGTCACAGACTGCATCCAAAGCATTCCCTGCAGCTGGCATCCTAAAATGCATGGTACATACCAATATGGTTGATGTGAGACATGTCAGTATCTAATCAAGTTGCTTACTCATGAAATGTAGATCAGAGACGGCATCCAAAGTATGAATTGTTCTTGTCATCCCAGAATGTATCATACATACATACATATACCAATATGGCTTCAAAATATAAACACATATATATACCAATATGCATCCCAAAATGCATCATGCATACCAATATGTTTGGTGTGGGACTTGTCAGGACTGGACTTTAACAATTCTCTCTAACCGGACGCCGACGCGGACGCTAGGGGTATCACATAAGCCCTCTAACTTTGTGAGGTGTGCTAAAAATCAGTATCACTTTAAACATATCATGAGATTTTGTCCCTTTAGACAATTCATGTAAGTCAAATTCATTCATTCAGTGTATTGGTAATTAGTACTTCTTTTTTACTCTTTTGGATTATGGCTTTCCAAATATATTGATTCTAATGCTGATGTCAGGTTACTCCTTGAAACACGTGTACAGCATAACAAAATTATCCTTCGGAAATTTAGTATTTTGAGACTACAATGATATTTTGTCTACATGCATAATCCAGTAACATGTTAATGAACAAATAAAGTGATATGGAGTAAATTTACATGTTACAAAATCCCTTTAAGAGACAGAAAGTGGTCGAAATGCGCATATGCAGAATTTAAATTCACACAGTAACTTCGGTATTTAGTCATTTATTACCACTGGGTCGATGCCACTGCTGGTGGACTGTAAGTCCCCGAGGGTATTCACCATCCCAGTAGTTAGTACTTCGGTGCTGACCCGAAAGCCAATTCTATTTGGAACCTTACAATATCTAAATTTTTGTAAATTTTGTTGAAAACCAAGGAGTATCTCCCTCATGCAAAGCTCTGTCCTTAGCTGATTTTGGCTTTACATTTAGATCTTATTGGTTATTTGTTCTCTATCAGTTTTTGAACATCTTTGAGTTAATGGTCTTCCAAACGTTTAGATTTTATCTGCACTGAAGAGACATAAGTTGTCGAAATGCGCATATGCAGAATTTAAATTCACACAGCAACTTCGGTATTTAGTCATTTAAATACAAGGTAAGATTAAGAAAATGGAACAAGGCTTTCATTGTTGTTCTTAATCTTGAAGTCACCATGAGGCCTTCAATAAAGAGCAAACACTCCTACCTTATAGCAAATTCAAGACAGTCCCTAGCACTGGTTGGAGCGAAATTCACTTGCTAAATGATTAACAGCACTGAATCAATGTCTTGACTTTTGGTCATGGATGCGGGATCGTCACCAAACATAACATATTCCTATTTTGAGACTGCAATGAGATCTTACCTACATGCATAATCAAGTAACATGTCAGTTCTGTTTTGATATCTCAATTTTGTATAAACTAATGACATCCAGTTTAACTTTGATATAAGTATTTTATAATATTTATAAGCTAAATCTCAGTTGAACTTCATGTTTTCTGGACTTACATCTCGAATTTTACGAAAATGATCATCTCAATACTAAAATTTACTACAAAAGGGACGGACGATGTTATTTCAAAATTATAAATTTCCTAAACTTTTACAGTAATATTCCAGGCTCTCCTGAATACAAGATATATGTTTTATATCTAATTTGTTACGCGAGAGCTAGCACAAATTATACAGACTTTCTCATTAGACAAAGTTATCTCCATGACCGCCTTATTAATGAAGGCTTATATGTATTTGTAGAGATCTTGTTTCATGTGCATTTACTCCATATCCTTTCATCCACCATTAAAAAAATTCTCATATGATCATTAAAAAGTTCTTTAATCGATATCAGTCTCTTATGGAAAAATTTAAAGTTTGGGACAAAATCTGATTTAAGATTCTTTTTTACTTAACACTAAGATGATCATTTCTTTTTACTGTCTACGACCTTTCAACATTTCTGTT
>MJUU01071472.1:0-13752 GCA_002080025.1 Modiolus philippinarum
ACATTATTCCAAAGAGACAATCTCCAAAAATCACAGTTCTTTAAAGGACTACCAAAGATAATAGAAAAACTCCCCAAGGTATAGTCATAGTATTGAAAATATTTTTATTTAGTACTGTTTCTTTCAGAAATATCTTTCACTCTTTTTTCATTCACTGATTGTACAGAGGAAGTGAAGAACCTAGAAAATTAGGCTTTGTGAACACCATGGATAATTAAATTAACATTCTAGTATGACTTGATTATTATTGCATGTATTAGAACTTTGGTATTTCAAATAAATAATTATACTATAACTAATCCGAGATTCTGATTATCGCAAAATATTCAACAAATGATCGAACAATGCAGTAATTCACAAATGAGCGTAGTACATGAGTGAATTACAATGTTTTTCGATCATGAGTTGAATATTTTCGATAATCAGAATCTAGGATTAGTTATTGTTTTTATTATATAGATCAGTACTTTCATATTTAATGGTTTAATTTAAGATTCTTTTCATGAACTAAGTTTTCCATGTTAATCCGCTGAGACGTTTACTTAACAACAAAATTGTCGACGTCTATTGTGACGTCACTTCCTAGAGTGAAATTAAGGAAAATAATTTCACAGTTAATTATCACTTTTATTTCACTGAGAAATTTCAATCTTTCACCGTCCTCTATATAATAAATCAAAATACATGTATTTCAACAAACTGTCATGTCATAATAAATTTCAGATGCTCATTCCCTCTCAATTTTTTGCATCCACTGATTTTTTGGGCTCATATTTTGATCATTTTCCTCAACTTTACCATATTTTTTACTAAAATTATTTGGCCTGACATCCTTTTGTTTTTGAAAATGATTGATTAGAATCTAGAAAATTTTTTAGTAGCCTTATATGCAATATCTACTGAAGTCTGACACTATATACAGTGAAACATGTCTGAACCAAATCCTGACTGAAATAGTTATAGAGAGTTAAATTTAGAGTTCTATTTAGTTCATGTCTGCTTTCAATCTCAAAAGTCACATGTTGTAACGATGTTGAGTATATCGTTACTTTAGTTTTTATTTGAAAATAAAGATTTTTGTTGTAAAAAATTCGCGATTTCAAAATTAATGTATAACTTTATTTTGAAATATAAATTTTCTTGCAGAGAGTAAATTTTCAAAGAATACTACCAGCTCTTTCTAAAGAATGTGTAAATGCAGACATGATACCATTTGTTTTACCGAGTATATTACTGATGGCTGAACAGGCTACAGACAAAGAATACATGATAGTCATCTTCCCAGAACTGAAACCAATGTTTAAAATTAAGGAACCTGTTCAGGTTTGTAAAGCAGTAAAGAAAAAGCTTCAGTTCTGATCAAAATCAGCACTGTTACTTCTGTATTTATTAAGCTCTTTCAACCATGACAGGACAGCCTACCTGAGTTGAAGGAGGTAGATTTAAATAGCCAGTAAATCAACTGAGCTTATGGATCGATTCTGTTGCTCAATCTGTTAGGCGGCTTGATGGAGTGCTAGAGGTTCAGGGGTTTGATCCCAGTAGGTGATCTCAGTGAATTTTGTATTGAAAATCATGCTCACTGGTTACACAGACTAAAAAAATTATATATTTTATTTAGATAAGTCATTGGGTGTTCCTATGAAACATCACATTGACATCATAAATACAATAAAATCTTAGAAAAACAAAAATTATTACCATTTTCAGCTTATTGTGGGACACATATTTTGGGGGCAAAATAACTTGGGCCACAACCAATGATCCAGTGTTTTTGGATGTCAATGTGTATATAAACCCATTACAGCTTTTCAGATTTTTTTGGATAGATAGAGTGCCGTCAATATTATCTAGAAAGATTTCTTTTGTCAAAACAAGGCAAAAATGCCATTTTTAGAGTTAAAACATTAAAAATGACATTTTTACAAATCTAACAATGAAGCTACACACAAGATACTTGAGAAACTACAAAATGACTCTGAAATGTGGCAATATATTGAATAAGAATGCCCACTGCATCTGTCCTGGAATGGAGGTCTATGACATATTATTTTTGTCCTGTCTGTCTGTGCATCCCAAACTTCAACCTTGGCTATAACTTTTGAACCGTTAAAACTAGATTTATCATACTTGGCAGGTATATAAGTCTAGTCAAGAAGGAACATAAATATGCCCCCCAAAAATTAGGTCAGGTCAAAGGTCAAGATTGCAGAGTTCCATTTTCATATGTTTTGTACGTAAAGAAAGATAACTAACCAAAATATTTAAGTTCCATTTTCAAATTTATTAAACTAACAAATTTGATTCTGGGGGCATATGTAGTGTTCACAAACACATCTTGTTTAACTAAAATTAGAGATAAACACTATGTACTTACGATTGTATTTTATTCAACACAAACATGAAACACTCTGTTTAAAGAGAACAATAACAACAGCAAAAAATAAACTCTGGTAAAAATTCTACTGAAACTGAATTTCATCACTGGTAAAAATCTATTGAACTTTAGTTTGTATCATCTTTTAGAAGTAGCAGGTGTATGTGGAAACAATCATCAATATTTGTTTGACTATTTTTCAGATATTGTTGCTGTTTATGCAGAATATGAATTTATTGTTGAAGAAGACTCCACAGTCAGAAATAAAGAATCATGTTTTACCAATGATATATCAGGCCTTAGAACAAAACAGTCCACAATTACAGGTACAATGTTAGATCTTGACATATGATAAAATGTGTATTGACTTGCTATAGAGGTAAAAGAAAATTAATTGACCAAAGAACAGCAAATCTGACCAAGTAAAGACAAATTATATTTGTGGAGGGGGTTCAGTAGAATTATTTTTAAGAAGACAACACAGTCAGAAATAAAGAATCATGTTTTACCAATGATGTACCAAGCCTTAGAACAAAACAGTCCACAGTTACATTTATAATTTTAAATGAAATCACTTAGTAAAATGTGTATTGACTTGCTAGGGATCACCACACTTCAAAAGAAAAGGGAGACTTGAAGTCCCCCTCAGGGTACAGATAAGGACACTTCAGATCATGGTAGGGAGACTTGTTTTTGTGTATCCACAGCTAAATTTAAAGGATTTTTTTATATACCCAGTATATATTTTTCCAATTGATTTTGAGTTTTCTTAGGTGAATATCATATTTTCAACAATGAGAACCATTGGTCAGTATCTCCCTGTACCAAGTTAGTTATATATGGTCAAAGTGGAGAAAATTTTAATTTCAATATCAAATGAGGCTATTGATATGCTTATTAAAATTACCTCCACTTTGACCATATGTAACTAACTTGGCACAGGGAGATAACCAAACAATGTATCTCATTGCAATAAATCAGTTTTAATCATTCAAATATTATTGTTATCTCATGATCTACAATGTAGATTTAATAAAAGAAAAAAAACTTATTCTGGATGTATCAGATTTTTGTTCCTTCCCCCAAAAGGCTTATGGTTGATGTGCTCCCACATTTAGGTTAGATTTACATGAAGGATAATGATACATAGTTGTCTTTTCATTTATCATTAGTTTATCACTCAGTTGCTCAAAGACACAGTTGCTTATCCTCTACATTCTTTTTTGAATGGTTTTCCAAAATATTGGAGGTATATACATACAGATGACAGTGTCACTTACAGTATAGAAGTAGAGTTGAAACCTATATATTTAGGACAGTTTCCATCAATTTTTATAATAAATGTTTTCTACGTAGTCAACTAGCCTTGGTTTAAGAACCATGAGATGATATAAGGGCTGTTCCAGAAAAGTTGGTCTGGGACCCTTTGAAGGCACTTTATATAAATTTCTGCGGGTGGTTGTGTTTTCTTCATCCTTTTGTATTGTACATATGGGGAAGAATTCTGTGGGTGGTGGGGGTCAATAAAAAGTGCCTTCAAACCCCCCATGTCAATTTTTCTGGAACAGCCCTTACCGGAAATAGAAAGGATTACACAGATACTTTCCCAAGTCACAGGGCAACTTAAAATCCCTTTTTGGAGAAACTTTAAGTGACTTGAAGCACAACAGGGCAACTTAATAGCCTAGTTTGGTGAACCCTGAAAAGAAAATTTAGGTACATAATTTTTTTCACTGAAGAAGTAGATATCTTGAACTCATGTAAGAAATTCTTCGTCACTTTCTCTGTTTCACTGCCATACACTCAAGAAAAGACAGAATTTCTGACTCTCATGAAAGATATCATCCATCTTTGAGCTGCTTTCAATGTAGAATCTATTACCAGTAATCTTGAAAAATACACTGCATATAACATTGTATCGGAACAGTTAATAATAATCAAACCTGTCTAATTTTCTTATGAATTTGTGAAAAAAGATGACAGTTTCATTCCTGCCAACTTTCCCTATTTGTAGGGTTTTCCTCTATCAGACAATAAAATTTAAAATTTTCAGAGAGCAGTTATTTCATCCTTGTTTAACAAAACATTCATTAGTTTATTGCATGATGAATTACATGTCATGAAGATAATTAAATACCATGATGACAACAACACTTTAGTAAACTGCAAATTCTTTATTTGTCAACATGTTTCGCCCTAAATGGGCATAATCAGGACAAGGTACAATGTGAAAATGCTTTCCTGAAGTACAGCTTGATGGTATCAAATTTAAACGTCATAATAAAGAAAATACAAATGTAATGTTCTGTTGCCAGACTGAGTGTACAAAAATAGTGTTAAATCTAATGTCACAGTTCAAAGATGGCAACGTTCTATCATGCTGTAACTGTTCATATGAATTTGAAAATTTCCATCAACCTGTCAAAGAACATTTCCAGCATGGCGACAATTGTATTTTCCCCGAATTCCGACGCAGTTGGGAGCAGTACCCCTGCTGTCCGGCTCCAGCAGGGGGAAGCCAACTGGAGTGGTAGGAGTTCGAGGAAGGGTGTCCACCTTGGATAAACTTGAGAAAAATCTACAAATTTAAAGTACTGCTAAACATTTTTTTTGTAATCTGTTCACTGTTTCTGAAACGTATTTTTTGCACCTTGTAAAATGTATTTTTATCGCAGGTAATTTCTATAAATAGAATGTTGCCATCGTTGAACTGTGACGTTAGATTTAACACTATTTTTGTACACTCAGTCTGGCAATAGAACATTATTTTCTTTATTGTGACGTTTAAATTTGATACCATCAAGCTGTACTTCAGGCAAGCATTTCCACATTGTACCTTGTCCTGATGACGCCCGTTTAGGGCGAAACATGTCAACAAATAAAGAATTTGCAGTTTACTAAAGTGTTGTTGTCATCATGGCATTTAATTATGTTTCAATTAAATGACAACCCTGCATACCATCAGTATTCACTTCAGTAAGCTCTACCGAGAAGAAACATAAGTAGGTGTTGGTTCAGTCTGTGGTAAATTATGTCATGAAGATGCAAAAAACAACAGGAATGTGGATTTGAAGCCCCCTTTATAGGTTTTATTGTTTATTTTGAGTTGTCCCATACACCAAAACCTCCATGTGCATTTTCAAAAGTTGGCAGGTATGCAGTTTTAGAAATGAATATGTAAAATCTTATGCTGTTGAATCAGATCAGGGCTGTTCCAGAAAAGTTTGTCTGGGACCCTTTGAAGGCACTTTATATAAATTTCTGTGGGTGGTTGTGTTTTCTTCATCCTTTTGTATTGTACATATGGGAAAGAATTCTATGGGTGGTGGGGGTGAATAAAAAGTGCCTTCAAACCCNCCCCCCCCCCCCCCCCCATGTCAATTTTTCTGGAACAGCCCTCAGACCCCAGTAGCTCTATTTTACATCATTTTGACTTTAAATTTACTTGGCAATTGGTTAAAATTGATATTCTTAATACTTTTACTTGCAGGAAATATGTTTAAATATAATTCCAACATTTGCTGATTTGATAGAGTTTTCAGCACTAAAATCACATATTTTACCACGAATTAAAAAGATTTGTTTGTCAACATCTACACTTAAGGTTGGTATAACATTTATATGTGTATGAGTATTTGAAAAGAACATCACTGTACTTAAACATTAGCATGAATTTTATATAAGTGGAAAGTTCATCAAAGGATTTATTTAAGAAAGTTTTGAGTATAAATTTTTCATTTGACATTAATATAAATACATGTATTTTTATATAACTGCAAAATACAATTGTGCGGTTATGCAGATATAAACTTGGATTGAATTGGCTGATTAACCACCTGCAAAATAACCATGTCGGCCATGCACAAGAAAATCAATAAATCGTGCAATGTAGTGTTTCACCTAGACCAAAGTTATTCAAAAGTATACATATAAGAATTGCACATAAAGACAATATTCACAAACATGCAGTAAGCATGGATAGATAAACATATCCAAATTAAACATTGTTTACTTCCATGTAATGAAATTTACATTAAAAAATTATAATATGAAATAAATTTTACTTGGGGAATAACATGTAAATTATATGAAATATTTTATCTTCATTCATTTTCAAAGGTTTTTGCTCAATGTATTACGAAAACTTCATTTTGCTGGTTCAATCTTTATACAACATGAAAAATCAGTAAATCAATCCGTTGTATATTGCTCAGGGTACACAGTCAGTGGGCATAGCACTTGTGTGTAGAATCGTGTAGTTAAATTTAGGTCATTTTGTAATTATCCTTTTCTTAGCTAAACGCAAACTAAGGTTCACATAACCCCACAAAAATGTTATCATGCATTGAACCAACTAACATGATTCTTTCGATAGTGTCGAAAATCGTTGAAAGATAAGGTCAGGCCTTATCATTCAAAGATTTTCGACACTATCGCGGCGGCGGCGGCGTAAACTTTTTTTCTAAAACCTTCATAACTTTTCAAGGGTAATACATACAAACATCATCTTTGGTCCACAGCACCACCAAGTGATGACCTTTCCAGCAGCATATATTTTGGATGACCTTGACCTTGTATTCATGGTTCAATAAGCACATAAACATTGCGACATAGTTTCACATTCAAGTCCTTTTCTCAGGAACTATAATACCTAGACTTGTCATATTTGGTCTATAGTGAGATCTATATGGGTACACGGCAGTCTGATACCTGTCGTGTTGCCTTGACCTCAGTTGCATGGTTCAGTGAACTTAGAAAATCTGCGACATAGTTTCACATTCAAGTCCTTTCCTCAGTAACTGTTACACCTAGACCCGTCATATTTTGTTTGTAGGGAGATCTATATGGGTACACGCCAGTCTGACACCTGTCATGTTTCTTTGACCTCAATTTCATGGTTCAGTGACTTTGTTAAATTTTTACATTCAAGTCTATTTCTCAGCAACTGTAGCCTCTAGACTCACAATATTTGTCCTATAGCAAGATTTATTTGGGTATATGCCAGTCTGACATTTGTCATGTGACCTTGACCTCAATTTCACGGTCTAGTGGCCACGTTAAGTTTTTCTGCTTAAGTCCATTTCTCAATAACTAGAAGTGGTAGGNTGGTATGTAGGTTGGTCTTGGGTAGTACATGTCAGTCTGGCAGGTGACTTTTGTGCTTGACCTCAATTTCACGGTCTAGTGGCCACATTAAGTTTTTCTGCTTAAGTCCATTTCTCAATAGGTTGATAATATATGGTATGTAGGTTGGTCTTGGGTAGTACATATCAGTCTGGCAGGTGACTTTTGTGCTTGACCTCAATTTCACAGTCTAGTGAGCATGTTCACTTTTCTGATTAGTTCACTTAGATTTCACATCAATTTAGAGTCCAGCAGGGACAGGTGAGACATCTTTTAGGGTCATCACTTGTTTGTAGATAAGAGTCCACTATTTATTGTGTGTTGATTAGAACTGTTTTTTGTAGATAAGAGTCCACTGTTTATTGTGTGTTGATTAGAACTGTTTTTGTAGAAAAGAGTCCACTGTTTATTGTGTGTTGATTAGAACTGTTTTTTGTAGATAAGAATCCACTGTTTATTGTGTGTTGATTAGAACTGTTTTTTTGTTGATAAGAGTCCACTGTTTATTGTGTGTTGATTAGAGCTGTTTTTTGAAGATAAGAGTCCACTGTTTATTGTGTGTTGATTAGAGCTGTTTTTTTTTGTAGATAAGAGTCCACTGTTTATTGTTTGTTGATTAGAACTGTTTTTTGTAGAAAAGAGTCCACTGTTTATTGTGTGTTGATTAGAACTGTTTTTGTAGAAAAGAGTCCACTGTTTATTGTGTGTTGATTAGAACTGTTTTTTGTAGATAAGAGTCCACTGTTTATTGTGGTTGATTAGAACTGGTTTTTTTTTTTGTAGAAAAGAGTCCACTGTTTATTGTGTGTTGATTAGAACTGTTTTTTGTAGAAAAGAGTCCACTGTTTATTGTGTGTTGATTAAAACTGTTTTTGTAGATAAGAATCCACTGTTTATTGTGTGTTGATTAGAACTGTTTTTTGTAGATAAGAGTCCACTGTTTATTGTGTGTTGATTAGAACTGTTTTTTGTAGATAAGAATCCACTGTTTATTGTGTGTTGATTAGAACTGTTTTTTGTAGATAAGAGTCAACTGTTTATTGTGTGTTGTTTTTTGTAATAAAGAGTCCACTGTTTATTGTGTGTTGATTAGAACTGTTTTTTGTAGATAAGAGTCCACTGTTTATTGTGTGTTGATTAGAACTGTTTTTTATAGATAAGAGTCCACTGTTTATTGTGTGTTGATAAGAACTGTTTTTTGTAGAAAAGGGTCCACTGTTTATTGTGTGTTGATTACAACTGTTTTTCAGATAAGAGTCAACTGTTTATTGTGTGTTGTTTTTTGTAGAAAAGAGTACACTGTTTATTGTGTGTTGATTAGAACTGTTTTTTGTAGAAAAGATTCCATTGTTTATTGTGTGTTGATTAGAACTGTTTTTTGTAGATAAGAGTCCACTGTTTATTGTGTGTTGATTAGAACTGTTTTTTGTAGATAAGAGTCCACTGTTTATTGTGTGTTGATTAGAACTGTTTTTTGTAGATAAGAGTCAACTGTTCATTGTGTGTTGATTAGAACTGTTTTTTTGTAGATAAGCGTCCACTGTTTATTGTGTGTTGATTAGAACTGTTTTTTGTAGATAAGAGTCCACTGTTTATTGTGTGTTGATTAGAACTGTTTTTTGTAGATAAGAGTCCACTGTTTATTATGTGTTGGTAAATTATTAGAACACATGGATAAATGGACAGTGTTAGATGATATTCTACCATTCCTACCACAGATACCATCTAAAGAACCCGCTGTCTTGATGAGTATTCTAGGTATCTGTAGACTTTTGTTTTTATGATAATTCTTTCAAATAAATAAACAATAAAAGGATAATGCAGATGAAACAAAGTACAATGTACACATGTATCTGCAAAAACTTTCTATCACCAAGCAATGGAACAATGCTTTTATTGTTGTTCTTCATCTTGAAGTCACCATGAGGCCTTCAACAGTGAGTATGCTCATTCTTCATAGTAAGTTCAAGATGGCCGCTAGCACAGGTTTGAGCTGAATTTCATTGCTAGATGTTGAGCAACACTACACCTATGTTTTTTTTTGCCAATTGATGCAGGATCGTGAAAAAGTATGATATTAACTGGCAAAGTGTTCTAACAATCACTGTCATACTAAAAAAAACAACAGAAGTCAATTACAGTATATAAACAACCACAGTGCACTCATCGAGTCAATTGCAAGAAAACCTGGCAAAATAAATTTCTGAGTTGTGAGCCTTATAAGCCGGTGGAAATTTAAAAAATAGAGTGCCAAATTTTGAAAATGTGAAGTGTATCCATATTGGAGATTCTCTCAGGAACAAGTACACTAAAACTGAAATATACATGTATAGAGAGCATGTTTGTTTTATAGAGATTTGATATTAAATGTCATTTAAAATGGGTATCTAAAATTATTATCTTAAAAACTGAAATACAATATACAATTATGAGCAATTATCACATAATTAAAACAATTGGAATTGATCATTACTTATGTACGTCAACAACAAATATCAATACTATTGTATATCAATCTGTAATGGCCTGGGGAGGTTTTACCTTGATCTGTTGATGAAAATAGGAACTATATAGAGTTTATATAGTCAGTGAAAAAAGGTACTAAATGAATTTATTTAAAAATTGCATCATTACAAGAAAAAATATTCCTATATATGCATAATGTGAAGGGATTTTAGATTTCTTACATACATTGAAATCTTATAAGTGAGTAAATTTGTCTTTGTTATATTACATTTATATTACATGTAAAAGTAACACTTTTTTCAAGGTAAAACCTCCCCAGGCCATTACAGATTGATATACAATAGTATTGTTAGACAATTCAAAAGAACCATCATTGTTTAGATTAGTTAACAATAGCAAGTCTCCAAAACTTTTTTACAATATATGTTGGTCTGAAGGTAAAGGTATAGCTCAGTTTTATCACACCTATTGAATAATGAAATTGCTAGATTGGTTGCACAATAGGAATAGATAGACCGTTAAGGTCATAGACAAGGGACAATAAAATGTTTTTCCAATATTACATGTGTATGTATTAACAGGTATATATCAAGTTGCCATGTCCCATGCCAAGTTGGGGATTACTAAGGATATTATGGCTACCAAAGTTTTACCATTCCTGATTCCATTGAGTATTGATAATAATATCAATTTGTCACAGGTAATAAATACTGTGGAAGTACTTTTATTCGTGGACATCAATTTTTGTGGTTTTCATTAATATCACTATTTCGTGGGTACTTAAATTCGTGGTTTTGATTCTATGCATTAAAACTCTATGGAAAAATGCATTTCATTGGGAACTTAATTTCGTGGTTTTAGCCAACCACGAAATCCACCAAAATTGGAACCCCACGAACAATAGTACTTTCACAGTAAGTAATAATTCAGAGGCTTACAAAAAAATGCAAGATATTATTAGTTTATGGAGCAATGTTATATCTTTGTGTAACATTTTACAAATGAAAATGATGGCTGAAAACAAGTTTCAGAAGGAATTTGAATGTTTTAAGGTGATTTTCAGAAAGAGTTCAAAAAGAAACATATAACACAAAATACATATATGAAATTGCAACACAATTTACATGTAACAGAAACATACAAATAACAAAAAATGCAGGTCCAGCAGTTTCAATCTTAACATAAATTTAGAGTATGATGGGTAGCATAAGAATACCTTTACAGTCTAGTTCTCAATAATCCTGATAAATCAACAGATCTGAACAAGGCATTTTTCAAAAACAAAGATATTCAAGGAATGTGATGCCAATAGCTTACAATATTAATGGTGACAACAAGTGTAGGGACTATTAAATAACATAATTGTAGAAAAAATATACTTGGCTAAATATAAGACTGGATTAGTAAAAAAAGATACCAGTTAACACCTATAATGGCCTCAAATTATAATCATAGGCCACAGTTCACAAGGGAACTGCAAAACAAAAATACAAATGCAAGACAAAAGACAAAACGTGAATAATAATTGGAACTTTGGATAGCCAGACTTGGTACCAGCACTAGCAGTATAAGTTACAATTAGTAGAATATGAGATTCCAAATGCCAACAGTGATGAAAATCATCTTTTTAAACCTGTTAGCATAAAAAATCCAGCAAGGTCTATGGCTTGATTTGAAACCCTGCTTTGAACCCCTGAAAATCCAGCCGTAGACCTTGCTGGATTTTCCGATGCTAACAGGTTTAAAAAGATGATTTTCATCACTGTTTCCATTCCGAATCACATGTTCTACCTTTGCAGCTCACCTTACCAAAGCATTATCATTCATATAATATACAGCTGTATGCAAAACTATTATCTAAGTTACAAATAACCCAAAGGGCCTAATAGTAGCACCAAAATCAGCTAAGGACAGAGCTTTGCATGAAGTAGAATGGTAAATTAAAATTTGATGATTGTGTATAAGAAGTGCTATGAATATTTTTGAAGAAAATATAATATCACAAGTAACAAAACAGAAAGTCAATATGGTATGTCATATTTAGGAAGAAAATGTAGTTTTATCATACTTTTTTGAGTCTCAAGAACGGACTAGCTCTTTGAAAAAAGATAAATTAATAATCATTCAGATTTTACTGTTTTTCAGTTCAATGCGTTTTTCGGTGTGATCAGAGAAATGTTGACTAAAGTTGAACAAGAACACAGAAGTAAATTAGAGCAGTTAGATCAAATGAAGAAAGAACAGAGGTATATATATGGTTGTGTCTATATATTTCTTGTTAGTTTTATGGAATGTAATGATATTTATTCATGTGCAATGAAATAAAAGGGACAACAGCAAACCCATCATACAAATACAGTACAAATGATGAATGAGTCCCAGAAATTTTATTGCCCATCGTTTGGGACACAATACATTGTTTATACAGCAGAACATATCAATCCTTTATCACTATTATAAATCATTTTTGTCTCACCTGCAACGAATGTCGCGAAGGCAAGACATAGCAACCATAGTTTCCATAATTGGTGTCAGTGTTGTCTGTGTCGGCATCAACATTTGGTAAACCCAAATGTTAACCTTTTTTTTTAACTTCAATAACTTTCTGAAATCTTGCTAAATATCTATGAAATTTTAACACAATATTCAGGACAACTTCATTTTGATTGCAAAGTATATTTTTGAGAAAAAAAAATGAATTTTTCTGTATTTTGCCATTTGAACTTAGCTTTTTTCTATCAAATTTTTTTGTTTCCACTATATCTCAGCACCTACATGCCATAGATAGATGATGATTGGTAAGTGGTTACATCTTTAGTAGTAACCAACATCCATACTATAATTATGTCACCTTGACCTATATTTTCCACATCAATGAATTTGACTAAATGTTCACTTTGGTCCAAAATTTCAAAAGTGTTAAAACAAATTAGAACTTACGAAATTTAATTTTGATGTAGAATTGTTGTATTTAGTCTATAGATAAGCAATAAACTTTCAGGATTTTATTCTGGTTCCAACTTCGGTTAATTTCCTGGAAATGTCCAAGACTCACAGTTTTTGAAATATTTGCATACAATCAAATATTTTTTATTTTTCATACCAGACATAATTCTGAAAACTAAGAATAAAAAAAATAGGGTTTCAATTTTGGTAAATTTCCTGCAACTCTCAAAGACAAGCAGTTTTGGGGAATTCTTGTAAGCAACCATGCTTTTTGGATGAATTTTTTGAAAACAAATATTGCCAGTGGTTAGATTTCAAAAAATTTTTATTCCAATTTTGGTAAATTTCATGATACTCTCAAAGACCAGTTATTTCTAAGAATTTGTAGTAACCACATCTTAATGTAAGCCAAATTATACCGTAATTACTCGAATTTTTCGACACTCAGATTCACCACTTTTTGGGGATTTTGAAAAAACGTCGAAAAATATGATTTTTTTATATTTTCAGGGCAGATTTCAACAGAAATCGGCGATCGGCGCTTATGTCATCAGTCCCAATGTTTGCCGGTAACAGTTACCTAATTATGAATGCCTGTTATATCTTTTTAATAAAACTATGCAGTATTTGTGTTGTTTTTATTATTTAAATAAAGCTATTCGGACTTATTATTGTTTTATTATTAATTAAAACTTATTCAACAACACGTTGTTTACATTTTACCTGGACTGAATCACGTGATCAAGGTGGTCTGATTTTCTCTCATTAGACTCGTGTATTGCCATTATTATGATTAGATAATTTTAATAAAACCCATTTAATCACAATGCAATTAGCTT